>WHPZ01565430.1:0-11491 GCA_016617965.1 Macrosiphum rosae
CGCCACTGGTATTATATATTTATGCTTTAGTGCACCACGAATACGTAGATCTCAGCCATTGAGGTGACATAATACGTAAGTATCAGTTGCGGTCAAATGAGTTTGTCAATGGGGGGAGCGGGTATGGCAGATTTTTTAACATTTGATTACTAAAAATATAATTTAAAATTGTCAGATCTTAAACATTGAAAAAAAGGTCACGGGGATATATCCCTCTTATTGCCACCGTTTGACCGCCACTGGTAAGTATGTTAATACTTGGTTGTATTTCAACGAACAAGGGAATAAAATATAACGGAAAGTTACTTCTGAGGTAAAGAAATTAGTACAACGACGAAAAAATAATAAGTTTTATAATTTTCCTAAATAAGATAGCAGCCGTATATGTATATTATATATAATAGTAGTAGTATAATAACTCTCGGAATCGTTTTAGATAATTTAATTATTTATCATTCATAATAATACTATATATTAATACGAGTACAATGAGGTACATATATATATATATTATATATATAAATCTAGATATAATAACAATATTTAATATCTGTTAAAATTTGCAATACCGATCAACATCTTAATCAAATATAATAATTTTCGTAAGAATTTCAAATAATTATATCATATTATATTCACAATAATAACGTGCAAACAATTTTTTTTTCTTAAATAAAAACAAACAACATCTGTGTGTGAGGATACAGTTCAACTATATAGAAACGGTATTGTTTATACGTCCATCCGGACGTAATAATATAATATAATATAATAGTAATAATTTATGTATGACAAAAATTCACTACGATTGGCCGGAAAGTCAAGAAAAATACTTATGTAAATAATACTAAAGATTGAGTAAAATAAATAAATAATAGTACAAAATTAATAATATTTTCTTGTATAAGAACTTAAAAATAACGTACTAAATTGTTAGTTTAACATTAATAAAAATTCACGTGCGTTAATGATTAAAAATACCAAATGCATTGTATTAATACAATAATAATATAATATGTGAGTGCGATACCTATGTATAAAATATTTATCATTTATATAAATTGTAAATTTAAATAAGGAATGTAATAAGATCATCTAAATATTTTATTATTATTATTATTATTATTATTATTATTATTACTATTAATCATTGAGCATTGTAGGATACCAATTTGCATAATATTATACATTGTACCCATCTATAAATGCGTCGTCGTGCTTAACAAAAAAAACCGGAACCCTGGTCGTTCATAGTCAATTTTGATTTATGAATTTCACGGTTCAGGGAGATGGATTTTCACAATATTTAGCGACTGACGACGATAATGAATAGATATTATAATTTATAAAAAATCAAAAACTAAGGGGAGGAGGTGAAAAGTTGTTTTCCATTCCTCGCTCTTTATCTTTGTATATTATATATTTATATATAGAAATCACGATCCACCGCGATGGTGCAGATCAGTCAATATTTGTATGCGTGTGTTATGGATGGGTCAGGTAGGAGGTGGGAGCCAGAAATTTGTACACAAAACTTGTGCACATTAACAAAACTCTTCTGTGGACAAAGGCCACGACTGGCGTATACGGTGGGGACAACAGTTTTTCCCGACGAATAGAAGCATGTTAAAACACTAATAAATAGTAATAATAATAACAGTAGTGGAAGTAATAATAATAATAATAATGTTAGTACGTGCTACACGGTTTGTTAAATCGGCGAGTTAATTATTTTTGTCTGGCCGTCGTCGGCGGGTGAGTGAGTGGGTGGGTGGGTGTGAGAGTTCATATTGTTTTGTCATATCAAAAGACAAGTGATAACGCTGTTTGTTTTGCATTTATTAAGCATACGTCTTATAGCCGAACGAGGTTTACGGTAAAAAGTTGTATCCGATACACACACGAGATGCGGTAACATATACATCTTATATAATATTATAATATGTATTATATACGTAAATATAACATATGTATATTTTTTTTTTGTATACAATGGAAAATTAAGCGAGTAATATGTGTCGAAGAGGAACTAAAACGTTTTAGAATTTGGTTTTGAAAACAAATTTAAGTAAGTCCAAACCGAAAATGATAAATCGTCAGAATAAGTTGAGCCATTGAAAACCGTCGACGCCGACGACGGACACGCGAGTGACTATATAATCAAATAATTAAATATTTATAATAATAATATATAAAATAAATATGACCGTCGTCGACGGCGGATTTTTATTATTATAATAATCACATTTTTTTTTTATGAATGAGTGTGGGGGGGGGTACTTATCGGAGCGGTAAGCAGAACCATCCCCTAGACGGCGGCCTGCCGTTGTCTGGGGGCGAGTCGATGGTCGTCGAACAGGGACAGTCGGCTTCGTGATGGTAATGCTGCATATTGTGGGGTGCGGCGTAATCGCCGCAGTCCTCCTCGTGTCACACGTTGTCCTCTTGTGACATCAGCAACGGGTTCACGTATTCAAAACCCTCGAATTCGGACTGATCGATTTTCTCGATGACACGCCTGAAAATATTTAAAAAAAAACAATCATTAACAATTCAATTTCTTTGAGTCGACGACATCGACAAATCGAGAATTATCTTGTATTCTTTTATTATTATAATTAAATTATCTTCATTTTATATTAAGCCATTCAGTGGCAGGAAAAGCTTTTGTGGGTCACCCATAAATAGGTTCTATGCAATTGATTGAGTAATACATAGGTACTAGAGGATCAGGAGTTGATTAGTATTTATATTTTATCATTTTAAGTACCTATTATTTATATTCATAACGTAAGGGAAGAAAACTATATTATATTGATCATTGCATATAATATATCATTCGTGCTTTTACGACTAAATCGTACGAATTTCAAACCTCCATTATAAGATAGTAATTTAAAATTTAAATGTAATATAATTCAGAACTAACCAGTAATTATTATAATATGATAAAATATAACAGACCACACATCCACACGTTATTACGCTTATCACTCCTCAGCTTCTCTTTATCAAACAATTCACAAATAAAATTGTAGACAATATTATATTATAATATTATGCATTAATATTTAACACTCTATACATCAAGTTTCTAGTTAACATACCCTACATTAGACACTATAAGATAATAATATTATGTAAGGAACTTATCAGATGTCGCTAACGTCGTAGGACACTGTTGTTTTTAGACATTGTAATATTAACTTAACAAAAAAAGCAATACGTGTTCGTAAAAACGTTAAACGTATTTCAATAACTATAAATTATTATTTTTATGTATACAACACTTTTTGAATTAAAAAACAGTCCAGGATCTTGATTCTAAGGGTGATGTATTCACAATATTGACACAATTTATAAAAATATTTTGATTGATTGACCGTTAGATTTGTTTCAATTTGGCAACACATATTTGTGCATAGATTTCTCATTAAAATAATACTCCATCTATTTCTTAATTTTATTTTAAAAAAAATTTCCGTCGTTAAGGTTTTTTGTAAATAATTCTCGTAATTTATTAAAAACATTTAAAATAAGCACAAATGCGGTACCTAACAAACAAATATAATTTAAACATCTAATTGGGTGCGTTTTAAATATTAATATACTTTAGCAAAATAAAATTTGATCTAAATGAATTTAGTTTTTGCTAGAGATCAATGATACTTTTATTCGATTCATCGATCCCTGAAGTATCACTTTCATATTGTCAGAATTTAAATTTTCAATGGGTATTGATTTCAATACTTAATGAGAATAATATTACACTATAGTTATGTATAGTGGTTTGTATATTATTTTATTCACCTTATGACAATATAGTGTATTTATATTTTATATAGGTACTAATTAAGAAAGGCAGACAGTTAATATACGAAATTAACTTGAGTTAGTCAGTTAAGTAAACATAAAAATGTATCAAATTATAGGTTATCAAACAATAAATTTGACTCTCAAAGTTTGAAATTAAAATATGGTATAATACGAATAACTAAGTAAATATCTCGGTAAAAATAAATAATTTTAAATATTATATGAACTGTATTACATGTACGCGTGTACGTACATTGGCCTCAATGAATTCTAATTCCTAGTTTAAATAACTTATTCAATGTATATTTTATATGTGTAGTGTGTACATTTAGGTTATTCACGCCACCTGCAATGTTGTTTAACAACAAATAACTTAAGTGTAATTTTTGTTCTTTTTCGTATTATTTCAGTATTATATAAATTATTATAAGTATATGATTACAAACAACAAGCATTGTACTTTGAATAACTCTGTTGTTTAAAAATAAGGTTGATACAGGTACACATGAAAATTATTTATTTATCAACAGTTAACATTAATTAGCTATAGATTACAGTGGCGCAACCAAGATTTTTCAAAGGGGGTGTCCGCCAGTGGCATATATTAAATTAAATATTTCATCAATGTTTAAAACAAATTTTATTGTATATTTTGTGTAAACAACCTAACCTAGCCTAACTATATTATAATATGTATATATAATATTATGTATATAACATATTATAAGCAAATTTAGACTCCACGGACTTATTGAAAAATAAAATCTTTTAAATAATTTATTATTGTTTTCCTTTGAATAAATTAACACTTTTTTATATTAAAACTAGCTGTCCTACCCGACGTTGTCCAGGCCAAAGATTTGTAGTTTTAATAAATATATTTGTACACAATTGATATGCCATATTGCTTCTAGTTTATTATAATATAGGTGATCCCGCACACTTCCCGTAAAAAATGTCAACTCTTAAAAAATCGTTTTGGGTGTAACTCGCTGCAGTAAGTGCAACTCAGTAGGCTCTAGGCCTACTGGCCTAGTACACGGTTACAGAATATAACAACAATTTCCAGATTAAAATTGTAAGCAGAAGCAACATCATCGTCGGGGCCTATTAAAATTATTAACTTGTCTCGTCGTAGCAACGGCGACTATATGTTTTGTTTTGTACATCACAGAACAATGAATACCTAGTTGGCGTATCCATTGGAGCACGTTGCCCTATACTACATACATAATATATGTGTATATCATTTTATACTTAAATTATAATGAATAATTGAGAATTCTAGTGTACTTGGAACGAGTGGTGTTGTGCTTTTTTTAAGGCTATAAAATACACCGTTATTAAATCTTGTAAACCCCAATTCAGTCTCCTTGCCACGCCAAGCCCCAAAAAAAGGAAACGTGAAGAGGACGAACTTGAGCTCAGATGGTAATCGAAAAACTTCCCTTTATTTTTTTCTCGCATTTTTCATTGTATTGTACGTAAGAATTACTATATACGTATATATACTGTGCGTGTCTGTACCCTATGGCCAGGGGGTTGATGGATCGTAAAATTTCTCGCGTTTTTAAGGTAATGCTCGGTCATAAAAATACGCTGTTCATCTCCTAAATAGTAATAATAATAATGATAATAATAATAAGGGAGCATACTGTCTCCGCAGAGACTCTTCGTGGCGAACGACGCGCACAGCGCAGTATACGAGTATAGATAAAAGTTAACCTCCTCCTTCTCGTTCTCCTCAGAAAGGTTTTACGACTATATTTATTTTTTTCGACTCTTCGTCCTTTTTGGAACGTTCAACGGCGGGCGCTACGACGTTATATATATTATATATTGCCACGCACATGATCGTAAAACCAGATCCAAACTAAAAAAATTCAACGAGATTTTCCGTTACTGTTTAGCAAACCATCACTATTATTACTGAATAATAATAATGGAAAAATCCACCCCTAGCACTATAGTCTATAGATAACCTACAATAAGGAAGAACCAATTTAAAAATATAACCCACAATATACTACACTACAATGTCTACAATATAATGTGTAGCAGGACTAGTTCCAAGAAAAATGATTAACCGTTTTATTTAACTGTCAAGAGGTCGTTTATTCGTCATTTCGTTGAGGAACTCTGCTCCTACTAATGCACAGTGCACACACTCCCCACATGCGTAGATACTGTACGTTTCGCGGCGTGTACCTATGTGGGTTTCTGCGGTGCACTCGACAGGGTATTTTATACATTATACAACAATTCTGGAATTCTAGACTCTGATGCGTATGTACGGCGGGGACCGAGATTATTTTTAGAGAACGCGAATATTTGCAGATAATCCGTCAGATTTTGGCTCAAAGCCCCGGAAAATACGTTCAGTTATGACTTATAGTAATATATAACGACACCGAGTCAAATCTTTATTATATATAATATTATATACATATATATAGAGTTTTACTACTTGCATATGTTCTTTCCAACGCCCCTGGGATTCGTCTCTATAAATAAAGCACCAGACACACGCGCAACAAGCAATCATCACACACACATAAGCATCTCGAACCGCGGAGAGCGTGAGATGTCGCCAAAACGCGTTGACCGGTGTGCATATAATATATTATACAGTATACACGACGCGATACATAAACGCACGTCTCTCATACTATGTATAACAACAATATTTTAGTGGACACGCATCATCATCGTCATCGCAAGCGGTGGCGGACAAATGGCCCTCCTCTCCTTTAGAAAATATGAGCGTACATATTATTTTTCATTCTCTGAATGTTTTTTGTGTCTCGGCGCGTCTATCACGATATGCTAATTCGGGTGCTAAATGAGCCGTAGACAAAACTGTTATAATATATATTATAGAGGAGGGTTCAACGGGCGGAGGAGACCGCCGCGGAGAAACCGGAGAAAAACAAGCGATGAGCGTGAAGGAGAAAAGAAACGGAGAATAAAAAAAAAACCTAGATAATGAACCAATAGGTAGGTGTCAAACGGAGGGAACACCACCACGGCTATCTCACGCCCCGGGGGGATGCGCCTAATGGAAATGGACAGCAATAATAGCGCGGACAATGCGGCGAAGAAGAATTTGAATAATTGCGCGTGTCCTGACAAATTACACGACGTGTCCCTTTGACCTTCGCAAACCGTTACACTAAAATATTGACACACACACGCACATACACACGGGTGGTCGCTTTTCAATTTGTAATTTAAAAACCGTAAATATGTCAAAACGGTAGCGCGCGACTAAAATAATATTTTCATAGCCTGCTCGGCCGTGATTACTTAATCTCGGTTTGAATACACATATAAGTATTTACATTACTACACGGATCCTAGATAAAGTGCGAGTGCATTGGGGAAACTAGTATATTGTAAAACAGTTTAGTTAACTAGCTCCGATTGTACATAATACGAATTACAAAACCAATGCGTGAGTATTATGATAACAATCAATACGCTTTACGAACAAAAATATATAATATTATAACACATCAGTATTTTTTTCTATTACCTACCTATACCTAATCGTATAATATACAAACCATAAGTTGTTGAGAATTCTACAGCCAAGTGCAATAATATTACATAATATATTTTAAACAAAGTGGACGGCGACAGCGTTAGTACATTAAACACAGTGTAGTAGTTTTAAACATTAAAAGTGCATTTTCGTTTTTAAAACTATATACATTGTATGTTGTAACACGCCACAGTTATATATATATGCATATATAATAATATGATTTTACAATTGTCGACAATCCGCAAAGATGAAAATAATGAGTAATTTGTGTTTTCTTGCAAAAGGAAAAACGGTAAATTTCGAATAACTATAAATTATAATACCATAATAAGGTGTACACCGAGACTCGAGAGTAATAATGTTGACAAGACCTAACAAAAACATCATTAGTATGGCACGAGCACAAGAACAACGCTCTATAAAGCGCAAGGGGATTGTGTCTGTGTGTGTGTTTAAATGCAGTACCTACACAAATTATTAATTCTTCATCTTCTGCGCTCTCTGCAGGAAAAGGGGGCATGTAAATTCAGCCCAAAATGAGTAGGTTAAGTATTTATTATTTATAAATTCAATTTTGAAAAATGGGGCTTATAATAAAATATCATAATGATTACCTTTTACAACGCAAAGAACTAAGTTGTATACCTATGAGTAAATGCATCGAAGATAACAATGTATTGTGGTTTATTATCTGGATATTGATCAAGCTGTTTAATAAAAATTATATTTAGTTTGAAATAGACGTTTAAAAAAAATTATTATCATTATATTATAAAGGTAAATGTTGACTATTATTAACATTAATGTTTTACTTTGTTTAATTATATAGCATACAGGTACATTTTTATCATTATTTTAATACATTTATTTGTTATTATTATAATTGGTACTTTTTTCAGCCCTCTCTTCCCCAATGAAAATGTATTCTGCTAAAATAATCAAATTTAAAATATTATATTTTGAAAGATCTAGTCTACTGAGATAATTTTCGCTTTTTGCACAAACGCCAGTGGTCCGAGTGGAATAAAACATATATACAGCGGTAGCAATAATATATTAAACCCTCCTAGATTAGAATATTCTCATAACACGGTACGGCGACGATTTTCGGGAAAATATAAATGGTAATATATTACATACATAGTGTACTGCACCGCCGTTATTAAAACGAAGGCGCCGGGTCGGAGCCGAGAGCTATTTGACATCTTACACACGCTGCATATTATACATGGCAAATGTCGATGATTTCCAAGGCTGCGGAGACGACTATCGGGTCCCTAAATCGTCGCCGGAGACAAGAAAGCAAAAGGACAGCATACGTTTTCCATCTGTTATTTTATTGTCGTCGTCATCGTGCATTATTATATTATAACGGGGCGATTGGCCCGCACAAAATAAAAAAAAAAAAATACCACAAAATAAAACGATTTAAGGGGGGAAGGGGTGGGATTCGTATATTATATCATGAGTCGTCTTCGTTGTCGTTTGGCAATCGTCCCGCGGGTTTATGCGCTGCCGAATATTTCCGATTTTTTGGCACGACGAAAAGCTAGATCCCTCCCTCCTACCACGGGATATTGTCTACGACAACGAGCGAATATAGCCGAGAAAACTTAAAATACGAGCTGGATTTATCATTTGTTTATTTTCCATGTACACTTGATTCCCGAGGAGACATGATCAAGTACACGTGTATGCAATTTTATACTTTATAATACCTATATTTAAAGAACAAATAAATTGTTCATTGAAAAGCGTTTTGCATGCGGTAGCCGGTAATGCAGCCATGCGGGCAAAAACTACTCGAGCAGTCAAGCTATAAATTATATAATGCTAGTTCAGAATCCATATTTTTACCATAAAATAGGAGGACCTATTCTGTGTGCAATATCGATATTATAAATTGGTAATACCTACACATCATCAACATACTTAGAGAAAATGTTTTTAATTCATTATTGAAAATTCGTATTTTTATTAAATTATATTTATATAGATATACTTTACTTTGGACGATCGGGGGATGAACGGCGGGTATAGGTAATTGAGTAAATAATATTATTATCGCTAAGAAAAGCGTCACCGCATGGCCATGTATGTACAACATTTTACAGCCTTGCCGCGATACATGATAATATTATATTTTCTGTTCTCACGAATTAACGCATGAAAACTGTTCAAAAAAATCCACACGAACTCGATACGGATAACGCGTATTCGCAGACTTTCATCTTTGTCTCTCCCGCGTTTAAAAGATACGCGGCGCTCACGTCGAGTAAGTATATAATATTATATAATATATAAGATGAGAGTAGTTACGTTGTATCGTAAAGTTATTACGGCGGAGTCGTCGCAGTGTTGTTATTTTCGTTTTTTACATTGTCGAAATGTGGCGGCAATAATTTAGGATCGCACACACAAATACAGTTTTTTTTTAAATGATATAAATCAAACGCCAGAGATGTTTCCTGTTGGATTAAATAATAACGATATTTCAATAGATCGTGCAGTGTAAAAGTGAATTATAATACGCATTTGGAAGGAGTTAAGGGAAAAAAACTAATTTAATTTATAGACCACTCGCTAAAGTATATAGTATTTACAGTGCGTGTATGTTTGATTTTACGACTCAACACTAGGGAAGTGAAACATAATTTACAGGAGTAATCTACAATAATACAAAAATACAAAATACATATAATATAGTATATAATTAAACTATATTATAGTATATTATACTCCTATATTTTCTCCAATTAGTCCATGCAAATGTCACTAAATCAATTTCATTGTTACACGATATAACATAATTTATTATTAATTAGTATAATACATTAATACGTATATTTTATTATTAATACTCTATATTCAAAATATAATAATAGTAGTATTAGTAAGTATACAAAGTTACTCAATTATATAAAGAATTTATTATTCATTGCTATTTAGTAATAAATAACTTTAGCTGTCAAAATGTTGATGCCTTAAAAAACTAAATTATATCGTACTACTAATATCGATAACTCGTATTCTTGTTGCTAGCATAACTGCAGGCATAATTTAATTAATTAATTAAATATATTATATGATTTTGATATAATCTGTGTAGAATATAGTTTGTGATAAGAACCAATATATTTTCAACTTTAAACACGTTATGAAAAACATCAAAATACTTGATTTTAAACTTGATTTATGAGTTAATTAACCCAATTATTTCAGAACTTAATTTTGTTTTTTATGTAAAGGTAAAAAAGGCGAAGGTTTACACTTAACTATTTTAAAGGTGTTCATAGGTATTATCGTTTAAGGTAATTTGTGAAATGGGGGAGGAGAAAGGGTTACCTCCTTCATTAAATTATAATATTTACAAAATTCCTTATTAGGATTTAAAAGTTTTAAGTCTTAAGATTTCAACGTAATTATATAATTAACAATGACATTATAATGTCATTGTTAATTTATATGTATATTTCAATAAATAAATAAATAATACGCAAATGGACTTATTACAGTATACATGCCTACTAAATACCAAATCAATATCATTAGGTATATGAAAAGAAAATTAAGTAAGAAGCAACATAATGTTTAAATATATATTGTCGTAAATATTGTCCAAATTTAATTTACATACTACAGTTTTTTTTTACTAAAAAACCTTGAAAAATATATCAAATTAAATAACAAATAATTAATAACTAGGGGTGACCGGGTCTAGTTGTAACATGGGGTAAGATGTAACATAGGCGTAAAGTATTTGTAGATTGTTTCTATAGAATTCTAATAGATAGCGTTAGATTCATAAATAAAAATTATCAAAAGTTTTGTTGTTATCAGAATCATACTGTAATTATTAAAGCGACAACAATCATAAAACTGATTTTATCAGTAAATAGTGAAAATATTTTGTTATCTTACTATTCAGCTTGTTATCATAGTTTTAATACTTGATCACAAATTTCAGTCATGCTTAAATCCAAATTTTGTGGAGATTTAATTGCAACAGCACTCATTAGTGCAATAATTATATTACCTATTTATTTACAATAAATATCAAAAAAAGTCATGTTGGGGTACAATGTAACATCTGTTTGGGGCTAGTTGTAACACATTTTTTATCATAGT
>WHPZ01565432.1:0-31908 GCA_016617965.1 Macrosiphum rosae
ATCATGTGTATCGATAGTTGCGGAATATTATGTATTATAATCAATAAAATGTTGTATCGGCCCTCGGAGACGCTCTCTAAAACGTTTTATATTATGTTTTCCTTTGGAAGATTATTGCGCGAGAGGTGTGTATGGGTATTATTATATTATTCATGACAACGGCGTGTCCATCACCTTCGATATTCACACAGCACGAACAACGCACCGATGCACACCCGTATATGCATATTATTTTTATATAATATAGTGTGTCTGTGTGTGTGACGAGTCGTATTGAAAAGTCCGGACAGACAGGCAGACAGACGGACGGACTGGCGGGATAGAGAGTGGGGTTAGGGTTCGGGTGGGCGATTTTCACGCACAAATTTAGTGTAGGTATACCTACAACGTAATGACACCATTATATTTGCGATTTTTTTTATTTTTTTGACAAGGATCACGACACGGTCCATTGTGCCCCGCGGGCGACGTTAAATAACAAAAATATATCGTCGTGGGATCTTGACCCCTCCGCGGCCCAGGCCAGGACCCGTCAAATATTATGCTCCGATGCTGCCGAGTCCCTCCCTCGTCCGTCTCGGGGGCACCCGTCAAACTCGTCTCGGATTACGCGACGTGTCCATTGAGATTATTTGGAAAGGTGTGATCGTCTTCGATTGTGTACCTATACGCAATTTTTTTTTTTTTCATCCGTTTAAAACGCGTCCGATTATAATAACCTATACACTCACACACATGCACGCATACACACCTCGGTAATACGGTTTTTTATCATTATTATTATTATACACACCTACAACGAACCATTATTAAAATACACCGTGTATGTATACATTATTATTATACCTAAACGTAGTGTAGCGCGTTTTTTTCCATACAAATATTTTCGATTCAATACACGCTATATAATGTAACACATGGCCATCGTATCGAATTACATCACAATATTTTTTTTTTATATATCATTCGCACCGATGTCCTTTAACTATATTACACATAATAGCACCCAGGTATCCACCGTTTTTTGTCTTCTTATTTTTTCTCTCCTCCTCTTCCTTTACTGCAGTGGTGAGCGGGATGATTGTCGATTTATACATAACGTGTATACAATATACATACATGTACGCATGACGTATAGTCGCAGCGATTAATGTCATTAATCCTAACGGGTTCGTATATACATATCGACCGTATACATAAATAAACAATAATAGTATATTGTACTTACTGTATAGTATATCGCGCATCTGCTTATGTTGTAGATGGGTACCAAGTGACCTATTTAACTCAAAACACAAATTATTTCAAAAACTTTCTATTCAAATTTTTTTTTAAAAATATAATTTTATTATTTTTAATCTTTATATTTTTACTTCTTTAATAACGACTTGAATTTCTAATTCCTTATATATATTATGTATATATTGTTTTGTATCAAGTAACGACTGTAAATAACGTAAAAAATAGTTTTTCAAAAATGTTAGTGTCTTATGAAATAATCAGTGTCTTACATTAAATTGATCTCCCTAGCTATAGTGCCTATATATTATAGGGTGCCACAGCTATAAGTAATGCTATCGTGATTCGTCAAGATACATATTTCTTTATTATATTGTTTGAACAACCTTGTTTGAATTACACCCCAATTAACATACTTTAGTATTTTATTCGTACAATTGTACATTATAAATGTTATAATAATCCAAATTAATTGTTGAATAAAGTATAATCGTATCGTTCAAGTGGCTCCTGCTTTTAAGTTGTAACTTCAGTTAAACGATACCACGATAGTATTCTCCTCAATATTTAATAAATGTATGATAAATTAAATGGGATGATCACGGTAAAAACTAAAAAAACTATCCACGGTAATAAAATCCTGGAAAAAAATACTCGAGGACAACATTATCCGTAGTAATAAATATAGTATGATCAACTAATAACACAGTAGACAATTTTTCTTAGAAAAAAAGTTGATGATAGACAAATGTTTGTATTATCATACATATATTTAAATGTATACCTAAAGCTTATAATATATTAATTATGCTAATACACTATAGTAAACACTATAATAGAGACACTGTACACACTATAGATATACGTAGGTACCTACTTAAGTAAACTTTTATAATAAGAATTACAATATATTTATTTATTTGTGAAATATTATGTAGTTATGACTTATAACCTATAATATTATAGTGTACTTGTTAACTATTGTATACTAATAGTCACATCATCGATTTGAACATAAAATAATGTAATATACTATAGTATTCGATTCATAATATTATCCATGATATAAGACTATAATAACCTGCAGCAAAATAAAAATAGAATATACTTCAAAGTTCAAAGACATGAAAATAACCGCATGTAGATAGCATAATAGATATAGTTAAGTATACCTATGATATAAACCTATGTCATGGAAATTATTTGTTTCATGTGCCTCACTGAAAAAAATGTATTATGCACTAAAACTGCAGTTGGACGCTTTTAAACTATCCAAGTTTGTTATATAGTCACACCAAAATAATTTCGTTTTATTTGTTTTTTTTTTTCACATTTAAGTATAATATTCGAGCGTATAATAGCTGCATGTATATCTCTGGGATTTAAATAACAAATTAAAAAATATGTATATAGAATATACACTACGCTTATTGTTGTTGACACGGTTTCGGGTGATAAGGATTTAGTAGTGTCGCAACGGTTTCCACCGATTAGGTCATTTACCTGGAAACACGTCAAAGAGTTAAGTGGCCGACGCGAGCAGATAAGAAAACTATCGCTCGTGTTTGTCCTACGAAAGGGTGTGTGCGACTTTGACGAAACCTATATACCTATATGGTTCCCGGTGTATAATACTCGTTTATTATAGTATAATATATTATATAGGTATGTGTAATATAGTATTGAGAAATGTTATTGTTCAAAAATGTCCGAAAAAAACAAAGAGACGACCAGATAGGGACGACGGGCGAAGGATCGTAAAAAATACCGACTCGCAATCGAACGACGGCCCGGAGAGTTAAACACACCGAGCATCAGCTGCCCTCTTGTTAGCGTGGGTCTAGGGGATAGGGTCGAAGGTTACCGGATTATCGCGTGGGGCACGTGCGTCTTGGCATTTGGCAAGATCTGGTGTGGTTTCTGTCATGGTGCGTTTCGTCGGTGGTGGGTGGAAGAAAAGGAGGTTAAAAAAATTCATATGCGTAAATACGCTCAGTAGTCTTAGACACACATCATCATTTATTATTATATAATAATAGTATAATACAATAGGTACGTAAAGGTAATCGTAAACCATGTACATATATATATGCACCAAATATCTGTCATAATAATGTGACGGAGTATAATATGATAATATATAATAGTAATAATATTGTATTATATCATATCCTTTTGGCAAATGTTTACGACGACGACGGCCCTGTGCAAGCTGCCATCACTGCTGCTGTAGTGTCTTGGAATCCGAACTGCCGATTATGAGCTACAGGAGGCCACCCGCCGCCGACGTGACTGCGATAATGCGCGCGCAAGCACCTAAGTATAAATAAATATAATAAAAAATTTTAAAAAAACGTCATAACATATAATATGAAATATAGTAAGCGTATGAGATATATAAAAAAAAATTACGTGTGTGTAATAATCTTACTCCCGCGACGTACGCTTTGTCGTATATCTTGACAGTGTGTGTGTGTGTGTGTGTGTGCGCGTGGACCCGGGCGCGTGTTTGTTTACTTCCGCCGGTGTTTTTCACCTGTCCCCTGCAGCACCTCTAGTATCGCCACCTCTACCTCCACATCAGGCCGCCGGTGCCCTCTGCCTCCAAAAGATACACATACGACAGCAGTTGAGCTCACCGAGGCTGTGTTATAAAATATATTATTATTATCAGCTACGGTAAATATTGACCGGAGCTTATCGTCGTCGTTGTTATAGTCTCTCTCGCTCACTCACTCACACACTTTCTGGTGTATCGTTTATCGCATCGTATAATAATGAGAAGCGTCTATGTAGTGTAATAATTATTACACCACTACACGTGCGCCATACGAGAATACCTACTGTAGAAATCCTATAATATTATATTATAGTGTTATACTCTGCGGCTGATAAAGCGCGGTGATTATTCCGAAGGCTTATGATTATTAATATATTATAATTATGTAGTTCACGTAATCGTATTCATATAATATGATAATGATGATATCTACTATATGTACAACTATACATGACATATTATTATATGGTGATTATGGTAGACGAAATAAAAGGAACACGTGTGACATGCTTCTGGTGGACTGACTGCAGTAGTTCGCAGTACGATAAATTATGTTATAATATAGTATGATATGATATATACATTCGCACATTTGAAACGCTTTTCGAAAATATATATAATACAATATTATATATATTATATAAAGTACATATTTCATTTCAACTGACTACTCTAATCAGAAAAAAAATCTTTTAAACGATACATTTTTACATAAAACTTCATATTTTTTTATCATAGTAGTTTTGTTTTTAAGTTTTTCAATGATATAATTGACTTGAAATTTCACTATCAGAAGCAAAATACACGTTTGTGAATACTATGTTAATGTGTATTTTATATTAGTACCTATATTATTTAAAATATGTTGATGGTATAATATTATGATATATATTGCATAATAAGAGATTTTAATTAATACATAGTTTTTATACTTATAAGTTATAACATTATAATTTATAATACTACATTTAAGACCAATCTATATTTTTCATTTCATAATCAAAAACAGAATTCCTTTTTAAAAAACAAAAACCAGGAGAGAAGTGGAGTGTAGCGATGTCATGACGCCTTGTCATCTTTATAATGGTAGTCGTCAGTTAAAAATTTTTCTTACAAAAGTATCTATTAGTCTTCACTCTTCTTCGATCAAACAATTTTGAATAATAAATATTTAAAACATCAATATTTAGCGGTCAAATATGCGTGCATGTAAATTTATAATAATTTATTTTTCTATTTTTTTAAACTGATACACTTCTCGTAGTATTCTATGAACATTGAAAAATGCCGCCGGTGGTCGAGAATCGAAACCGCGACCGGCAGCGCCGCAGCCGACGCGTTAGACCGCTCGGCCAACTCGTCCCCCAATTTTAATATTATAACAAATAAGAACAATAAATTAATGACTTTAATTTTGTACTGGTCTATCTAACAATTATTATTATCATAGCTTCATGGTATTTAGCAATTATTTCTTATTATTTGTGAAATTTAGGTACCTACATATATTTTATTAACAACCTTGGTTAAACAAATAAACTTATTGAAATTATTAAAATTTGTTTTTATGGAATACATTTTAAAATGTATACTTTTATCATTTTAAAACTTTTAATGTTTATACAGGCATAGATAAAAATATGATGTAGGTACTTCATAACTATTTTAATATTGTATACTTTGTTGATTAATAGTTAATACTAATTAGTCAAAAATGCAATAAATTAGTGTAAATTATTGATTGGTATGTGAACAATGACATTTCAATGAAAGTTTATTTTTAATGTGACAAGAAAGTGTATGATTTATTACACTTGATACATTCAATTGAAATTTGTATACATACATTAAATAAACTAATAAAGTCTTTAGTCTTATAAGAAAAGAATTATAATTGCATAATAAAATAATAAAGTAATAGTGCCTATAATGAAATGTCTGTACCTAACTACTTTAAAGATTTTTTAAAATTGAGTTAGAAACAGTTATTATATATATACATTGAGAGTAGATAAGTAATAAGTATATCAAACTGAATGGATATCGTAGACTACAGTAATTCGATTGTAACTTTATTCAAATACAATTTTAACCTAATCAATTGTTGTCTTGTAAATATAATATAAATCTTATGATATCCTACGTAGGTATTATGTTATACATTGGTTGATGTACGACTATCGTATATGTGCCGATACAGTCGAGACTAACTGATATATTTTTATAATAATAAATTTATAACTAGATACAAAAATTATCAATAATAGTTATTCGATATACTCATGTACCTATAAATAATAAACAACCATCCATAAAACAACGATAATTATTGTTGTGCTTGTGCACCAAACGGAGTATACATAATATTTTAACATTTTTATTTTTTTAACACTATTATTACAGCTAGTAGTGAATAGTAGGTACCTATATTATGTGTTGTTCTTCCATATTAAATCACTATGAAAAGTTGTTTTTGTAGTACATATTTTGTACAGAGTGTATTATATCCGGTTTATTTTTATTGTAAAACTTTAAAGTATAACTTTGAGTGCCGCTTAAACTTTAAAAGTCTACTCGGTATAGTGTTTAAACCCACGAAACACAGTGCCTACCTACTAGAAATATATCAAGTTGACGTGGTATAAATACCTACAGCTTATTAGTTATTATGTATAGTTACAATATTATTTTTTTTTAATTTAGTGTAATTACTTAATATATTTTTATTTTTTTTTTTTTAGGTTTAAGGCTTCGACGAATGAGGTTATTAATCTGTAGGTTAGTAGGGTTGGTGCAGTAGGGTCGGGATGGTTGATACGGTCGGATAGTAACACGTGTATCGTATATGTGTGGCAAGGGTTTTGGGCACTACGAGCCCGGGTGGTCACCCATCCGAGAACTATTGGCAGAGGCCGTTGCTTACTCTCAATCACGTCGCGTGATTGATTTCAGCCACTGCGACTCGCCGAGCCACAACATAATATTATGTGACAAACTTTAAGATACTTACAGGCATAGTCATGTACAGGCATATAGCAAATAACAACGATATAGTATTTAATATTATATAAAAATATTATCAACCCAAAATTCATTTTAGACGACGGTATAGGCAATGGGGTATTATTATTTAAATAAAAGTTATTTAATAGCATTGATTATTTGATCACATCTGAAATTAATGTAATGTCTCTCAGTCATCGCAACCACTCAACCAGCAATATAATGAAGTTGTATAGCAAAATGATAAATAAATATAAAATAGTAGAAAAGAATGTTTTGGAATAATTGTTGATAACTTGATATACGAGTAAATAACGTATTTTCACGAACATCTTTTGAATTACTTCACCTGTTGTTGTTATAAAAATATATTATTTCTTTTCATATTTTTTTACATATTTTTTTTCACACACGTGGTAAATAGCAGACAGGGATTATACACATATCAGTTATGCGTAGTTATATCATTCAAATCACTAATCATTAGGCAACCTACATTTCATCGAACATCGCTCTCTATATTTCTGTTTTTTTTTTTTTACTTACAAGAGTTATTATAATATTATAGCTGGTCGTTATAACTTTCATATGTATTCCAAATATTCTCTCCACTGCTCTATACACACACACACACATACACACACACACACACTTTATACCTCTATACAATAATAAATCAATTTTCTCTCTCTCTCTCTCTCTCTCTCCCTCCCTCTCTCTCTGTACTCCCATTCACCATTTTATACCATAGCTTTTATAGCATTATATTATATTAATACGTATTATAGGTATCAACATGGTATCTTATAACTCTCATTATTATTTCGGACATTCTCTTCGCCTTTTATTATACTAAGGTATTATACGCGAGTAACTACTCGGTTTTACAATATAAGATTTACCAAATACCATTATCCTGCAGTCATCAATATAATATAATTAAATATATCGAATCCGTCAATCCGATTTCGTCTATATGGTGAACTTTTTAAAGCGTGGTACTGCAGAGTAGCACGCTTGTAATTTCACACCCAACCAGTAACCACAGTAAAAATTGTATGGCCATACTATTATAGAGTTCGCATACATAGGTATATATTATATAACAATATATTTTTATCGTATATTTGGTAGGTATATTAATATCCGTAATAATACTCTTGCGGGTAAAGTGTCTTCTTTTCTTCGCCCCCTATATAATAAATACATACTGTTATATATTTGGACATCGAGTACCTAACTCAAAGGATCGGAATCTTAATAATTTTGTAGGTTCTTCAAAATAAAATTTAAAAAAAACAGCAAATAAGGTAAATTCACAGTTTTAGTTTTTTTGAGTAAAAAATTCAGTTTTCGGGTGATACCAATGCACTTACTTAATAATAATACCATTTCCGTCTAAATGTTTTTTTAAGTTTGTAAAGCGTTTATTTATAAAGATATTTACAATCTGTTAACTAAAACAATAGGTAAATTTGGTACATCGTAAATAATAAAACTTGCAGATGAATAATTTGCGGAGGAAGCTAACAGCACCTCAGTAATGTTTTTAAAATTATGACAAAAAATTCGTTGTATTTTTAAACATTTTTTTTTAAACTTAATTTAATGTCATATAGAAAGAGAAACTCATGTGGCGGCCCATAAAATATATCACATGATTCTAAACGTATTTTCCTAAAAACATAATTTTTTCATTTGTACTCAATATATTATTATCATATATTATCTACATTTATTTTGGTCGTATAACTGTATAAGACAATAAAATATTATATAATAATATGACAGTGTTTTAGGTTCAGTTGTTATTTATTTTTATACAATGGAAATCTTTATATCTAACATAATATTATTATTAATTTCAAGAATCGACCGTCGAGGTAAAAAAAATGTTTTTATTTTATCGAGTTTATTACAACCTTAGAAAGGTCTTCATAAAAAATATCAGTTCCGGATTTTGGTTAGTGTCCTTGAAAAATTAAACATGCGGGCTCTTGTTATGTTTTATAATTTTGCAAATGTTCTAACGCACATACCTCATTCTTACTGCGTTTACACTGTCTTGTATTGTACTCACAACCATATTATTAGAATACCTAGTTTTATATATTGAATATTCCGGTCTGGAAAATGCCCAAACATGACTGAACTTAAAATTAACGAATCTTATAATTAACTGATGTATAGGCGTAATATAATATATATATATATATATATGTATAAAGATGCAATGTATAAATTAATATATTTGTTGTAGTAAATCGCGACGAACAATGTGACCACATTATCTATATAGGGGGAGCATCGAACCCATCGCGTGGCGAACATACATATACATTATATTATATATTATTATAACGAGATCCGATTTGCCGATATATTATTATATTTTGCGCGCACTGTGCGCGTTAATTACGACGGCCGTCGATATTTTTTGTTATTATCATTATTGTTATCGTTATTATTATTATTATTATTATTATACTATACTCGGACCGACTGGCGTTAGACAATAGCGGCCACATAGACATGCGGTGTACACACGTATATTTTTTTTTATTATTATTGTACACGGGTACAGTATGTATAGGTACCTATAATATAATAGTATTGTTGGACCGCGGTACATGCCGCCGCCGCCGCATATGAGCGCTCCAGCTCGGCGTGTGCCCCCAAACTGAGATCCTAATGGAATATTTCGATTGATGTGCAACGTCGTCGTATATACTACACATATAACATTATATATTATCGCGTACGATGACGGTGCGCGGGCGCGGCGGAGAGGAGGACGCCCAAAGAGTAACGTTACCCTTTTGTCTCGGGTCAAGCCGAAACGCCGACACAAGAGCTGCCGCCGCTATAGTCTTGTGGAAACAAAAAAACAAAAAAATAAATAAATAAAAATTAAATAAAATAAAAAAATTACCTCGTACAAAGACAATGACACGTGCATATGTGTGTGTGTGTGTGTGTGCCCGCGCGCAACACATGTGTCAGTGCGTCCACAGATATCCTCGATCTATATATTATACACACGTGCAGCTATAGATAATAGTATTATAGTAGTATACAGGGTGATTCACCAACATATGCTAATACACGTTTTTTCATATAATAAATAATTTATTTAAATTCTGATTTTCGGCATTTTCAAATATATACTTATAATATATACTTAAAGACCGCATATTTTCGAAATTCTTGAGATTTTTCTTAATTACTATACTTAATAATATTATTTGTATACAAACTTCTGTTTTTCAAATTAAAACCATTCTTTTTTTACTGTTAACTATTTAGAGGATAATTTTTTGGGGATATTTTGATGTACCTAATTCAGAGTTTGAACGATTATTTTCTCAATAATTGACATTTTTATACTATAAGGTTAATTAATAGTCCTTACAAAATTTAAAATATGTGTAATATTGGATATTATAGTATTTGATATATTGCTTTGATCATTTTTCCAAATTATAAATTTTAAACATAATAACTCTCACTAAGCCACTAAATAATATAAGTTAGTTAATACATTTTAGAAAATAGTATGCAATACAGTTGATTCCCATTAAATATAGAAATGTGTTATCTTGGGGATTTTTTTTATTTACATATAGTTTATGACATAATTATGTAAATTTCCAGAATATTAGTGTGGATGTAGCTATATATTATTCCGTGTACTTTGGCGTGTACACACATAATAAGATAAGTATGTGTCATATATCTATGATTTCATTAACCACTCGACGTTTAGTGTTTTCAGAAAACAACGATAGTACAGGTACTATGGGTACACATTTATAAATGTAAGGAAAAATTGTTTGAAAAAAAAAACTATTTAGGTACACAAATTTGGAGCCAAAATCCAGCAGTCTACAGTGATTTGTTTTCAGTGTAAAAAAAGAGTCTTACGGTAGAACATTGTTTTTCGTGTAATTTTTGTATAGGTACTATATAATTTTCATTTTAACGATTACCTAGTTTAATATAACAACGTTGATTATAGATAAAAATAATTTGGTTCAATTATTTAAACTTACTGTTAATATAGTATGTAAATACTAACGAATACACAACTACATAATATAGCTTACGTATAATATGAGTATTTTTTTTTGTAAACATACTTTTATATCCGTTATAATGACTTCATCAGGACCATACATGTAAATGTAAGTACAGTAGACTATAAAATAAAAATTGAAAAATTAAAATTAAAGTAGTAATTCTGCCAAATGCTTATATAATATAGGTGTCACACTGTCGCCGTTGTCGGGAGTTCCTCGATCGTCATCATGAATTAGTCACTGTAATGAATGTGTTAAATTTGAATTAAATTATAAATCATTGTACATTTTGTACAAGAACGTATATGAAAAACAATTCTCAGTGGAGACTGTCTGCCAGCCTAAGGATATTTTATAGTTCTATTTATCAATTTACATTAATAATATAATTAAAAACTTATAAGGTAAATAAACTATTTTTGACAAAACAAATATTATATCATAGTGCATAATATAATATTGTAGTTATTAGTTTGTAATTAATGTAATTTTGTATATTATTATTATAAAGTAATAATTTTATTTATGGCGAAAACTTTCCAGTCTCAATCGTTAATATTTTTTGAATTACAACAAAATAATTAAAACCGTTGTTATATATTTGGTTAATACCTAATTACATCACAGTTTGATTTTCAAACGCTCATAAAAATATTACATGCCTTTATTTGACACTGTTTTTTTAATTATTGTAAGAAAAACGCATGAGGAACCTTGGATTAAATTTTCAAAATGAAGGTTTTAAAATTCCAAATTGTTTAAATTTTTAACTGCAAAATAGTTTATAAAGATCATTATAATGCTAAAATATTTTAAAAATTGTATGATATCTACAAAATATTAATATAAAAGGTTGGTGAAAATATCAAATGATTTTTATACCTAAAATTACAAGCTACGAAATTAATTATAAAACAAATAGGTGTATAAGTGTGTTGATTATAATTATTCATTTCCTCCAAAATTTCCATTTTTTTATATTTTAGTATTTTAATTTTAATAACACAAAAGAAATGGTAATAAGTAATAACTAATAGGAAGTCGTGAATATAGTTGTAGATCTACAATATATTTTGTATAAATACCTACGCAACAAGTTATAATGACAATGACACACATTATAATACAAGACGACCACCTGCAAAATTCATTAAAATAATATTCAAATACAATTTAATTTTTCTTAAAACGTCTTATACGTTAATCCTCTCATATAATATTGCCGGCTTCCTCGTACATTACGTACGACAAACGAAAATCCCGTTGACTAGTTGTCTTGCAGTTCCACTCAATATACCAAAAGGTAACCTACATACAATGGAATAAGAACACCTCGACCTCGCTGTACTATATTATATCGGTATCCAATCGAAATCCATTAGTTAATAATAATATAATATATTATTGTCATCATTATTTTTATTAAATCATCATTCATTGATTGTACGCGAGAGTGGAAAACTGCATCTTCTCAATCCCAACGGATCAACAATAATATAATATCGGTATATAATAATATCTACATCAGCCGGCAGTATTGTTGCTTCCATCGTCGTCGTAAGCCGGTCAACGGTTTTTTACACGTTACAGTCGTCTGGATCCGTCAATTAGCTAATAGACTAGGCGGCGGTGGTGGCGTCCACCCCGATGACGTGATATGATTTTCAATTTTCCAAATCGACCGACCGCCCGAGGTGACGTATATTTTATTATGTGCACCTATATACTTATTATCTATATGATATAATATTATACCTATATATACGATAGCTATGGGGCGTATCGATGTATAATATGATATTTACCGAACGCGTTTGACGTATATATATTTGATATTAGAGGTGTACTATATTATTACCGACGGTTTTCCCTCGCGTGAAATCCTCTGCGACAAAAATATAAACGACAACCACCGGCGGACTAGGTATACCTATTATTTAGCTGTGACGCTGTTACAATGATATGTTTCGTACTATTATTATTATTATATTTTTCACCCCCGAACGAAAAAATAGAATAAAAATTCCGTCGGAGCCAGCAGTGGCGGCCCACGTAGGTACAGCACATCTGCTCTGTGGCTGAGACGATCGTACGATATAATATTATTATATTATATATATACGCGACGGTGATGAAATCCAACTCTGCGGAAAATCTCGACGGTAATGCGCGTATAAATGCCATTTCCCCCTTTCGGTGATATATATCTTATATATATATAAAATACACAGCTAGCTCTCGTTAACAATAGTCGGGTAAAAAACGTACATAAAGGGAAAAAAATAAAATCGTTCTACCGACAGCGCGCGCGTGTAAAGAATATAACGGCTTGACCTATTATTATTATTATTACGTTTCGTCTTCCACACGCACACACATACACATGCATACACATGCACCCATTGTCGTTTTCGGTGAATAAAAAAATACTAAAAAATAAAAGCACGTCTACCTCTATATATACGCGTTTATATTATTACCAGAAAATATAATAATAAGGATCCGGCGAACGCCCCCGAGCGAGAAGACTTCTTCTACGTCTTTTTCTTCTCCTAGTCTCTCTACTGCTGCAGTTACACGTCGGCAGCTGGGCGCACGTTTAGGTACTTGTAGACGACAATATAATATAAATATATCATGTACAATCGAAACACCGCCTGTGCAAAGGATGCGTGACATCCTCGTGTGTCCTGCAGACTGCCACAACCCTTTGCGACGAGCGCGTAAGACGAGTATCCTGCAGGCTGGCTGGATTTGTATTTCCCGACCCGCAGAACGCGTACAATAATATTATATTGTATAATATTATACTGTAGGAATAGGAATATTATATGTACAGCAAGCACCGTAATTCGACACGCGCGCGCCGTCGTCTCTGTTTTTTTACGTAACGAAATATGACAATAACATAATGTCGTCTTTACCTCCGATTATTTTTATTATCATTAAATTGTTTAAACCACTCCCGATAGGATTGACGTGTATACTTTATGTATAATATAATGATGCGTTACTTGCATCTATTTTCTTCGTGTTCTTTCTGGTCGCGTACTAAATACGATCATATTACAAGACGTAACCTACCAATATATTATATACTTGCACATCAGAAGCAATTGATTTAATAAACCCGCACCGTTTATTGTTTAAATGCTGCAGGGTGTGCTAAAAGTCTAAGACGAATGTATTATGATTAAAGCATAATATGTAACCAATACTTTTTATTATATATAGAAGATGGGCATGATCATCTTTTCAATAATGTAAAATGAATAAGTCTCACCGCTTGGTAGTATTATAAAATTTAGGTACACCTAAGGTGCACATGGTGTTGAGGAGAAGTAATGCTAACGCGGTTTCTCTTCCGTCTCTCGATTAACTCGAAAAAAAAATAAAAGGTGTACGTCATGGTGATAATAATTATAATCTGAGAAAAGTAAATGATTAGAATTGATTTTATTATTTAAAAATTGAAAAAAAATAAATCGTTGCATCGGAAATCCACTTAATATAGGTAGCAAATATTGGTAACCATTTTATATTTTGTATATTTTAAGATGTTTTTACATTTTCCAATGGAGTATTGGGTATTTAACATTTTTTTTAAAGTCAGTACTGTTTAATCTCCAATAAATTGAGCTAAACATGAAACTTTTATCACAACACTTTTACTGCTCCTGTAAAATAGGGCTTCTGGCAAGAAAAACACACGTTTTATTGTTAAACCAATATATAACTCCCAGCCTCGTAGGTATATAGAATATAATCTAAAACATCTAGTGAAATAAAAATAATAAAACGTTACTATTTTAAAATAATATTGAAGCCAATGTCTTATCATATCACTAAAACGGATGTGTCATTAGAAATTCGGAATTTTAAATGATAATATACGTTACTGGCTATATCATAACGATTTACGTACGATACACATTATTTTTAATTACAAATATGAAATAAGTCTTAACACAATATAATATTAAATCAAACATAATATAGATTATAAGTACACCCACTCGTCGTGCCATCGTAAGCATTATTCACGGACTTGCAAAACTACAAAACGTGGTGAATAATTAATTAATACATCTATAACAAGGGCGTCGTGAGGAGGTGCAAGGGGATACAATTGCACAAACCCTGGCTTTTCAAAATAACTTTGTACCGTCATATAATTTGAAAAAAATATTTCTACGTATTTAACTTAAATAATTTAAGCATTATTTAGAAATCAGCGTACACTATGCACGATGCACCCCCCTGTCGCTACCTATAATTATAAAATATTATATTCTACAATATTTAATAATTATTAAAGTATGTGTAAATTAGTTGAATTTAATTATTTTAATATTATATTCATAATTATCGTTGAATAATAGTGTTTGAACTATTACTAATTAAATATAATACTATCCATTTATTATTTTATTCGACTGTTTACACTATCGATGGTATTATATTACTGTATAGGTAGGTGTACTATACGCACAAAAATATAACTTCCTACGAACGTTGGTTTTTAAAAGAAACGACTGTGACAACCATTACCACACGTAAAATCGTCGAGAGCATATTATAATATTATATATGTAATATAAGACAGTTGGTTTTAATTTTAGTTTTGGGGATGACCATGTGTGTCACCACGAATGTGTCTCCGAACGCGTCCTCACATTATTATCTTATAATATTCTCTTTCCCGTAACACAGAAAGGGCATATTATATGTCTATTTCAAGCTGAACGTTGTCAAAAAGTACACTGGCTGCACACGCAGAAGAGCCACAATGTGTTTCTCGTTGATGTCTGGACAAGATAAATTAATATACCAGCGCCCAAACATACGCCCCCCTTGAGTTTTTTCAAAGACACTTTCGATTTTAAACCGGATATAGATAATTATAGGTTTTGCTCGTGATTTTGGCAAGTTTCAGTTGCACCCAGTGAAATATTTTTTAGAAAAACACTTCTATGTATAATATGAAGGTCGCACAATATAATATTATGTACGATTTATATCTAAATATATAAAAATGAATCCCTATTTCCCTTGGTCACGCCATAACTTGAGAACGCTTTTACCGATTTCACTGATATTTTTTCTGTAGTGTTCATAATAATGGTCGGGACAAGATTTATATGAAAGAACATTTTAGAAAAATCCACCTGAAAAGTAAGAAATCTGGATGGCAAAAATACAACAGTGGTGCCAGCTGTCCAGCAAAAAATAAACTAAATAATTATATTATATTTTTATATGTTGCTATTGGTTATAATTGAATATAATTTTAGACATGTATATTATATAATATATTTGGTTAAGAGTTAAGACCATAATATAACTTATTAAAAATAGTATTCCCAACTCTAATTTTTCAACTGTTGTCCCTGTATAACCTACAAATGCACATAGACAACGTGTTAATAAAACATTCATAATAACATATTGCGTACACACCTTGCGGAGTCTGCGATCCACCGCAGGTGGATTGCCTACCTTAAAATAAACTGCTCGCATAATCAAGAGCGTGTCTCTCGCCGGGTGTGATTGCTATAATATGATATAGTCGAATGGGGTCTAAGACTCCTGACTGATTTACTGACTGATCAACGTAGAGCCTAAATAATGATAGCTTGAGGCCTGAAATTTTCACTGTACCTTCGTAGCACCTTAGTAGCACTAAGAAAGCATCTTTCAAAATTCACATTTTAAAGTGGTGCTCGCACAATTATTTTGGGATTCAAGATGACCGATGAACATTTTTAAGTCTTCAACACCATACACCGAATATTAAATAACGAATTGAACAAAGTTTAAATCATTATATAGAATTGTCACTTTTAACTGGCAACGAAGTGCACGGGATCGGCTAGTTTTCAATATTTCCGTAGTAGTGTAAAATGTGTGATTGACTACAGAAAATTGATAACGCGCTTAAAGTTAATTAAACTATTATGAAATCGATTATAATATTATAATATATTATAACGGTTAACTTCCGTAACTCCTACTGGCTATTCAGGGAAATATCAATATATTATATTATTTTCAGCTTCTAACGCGTGCCGTTATAAAATAATATAATAACAAGACCTATTATATAGACTGGTATAAGGCAAAAGGGGCTAAGAGACATGGTGTATACTACGGAACAAGCGACAGTTAAATAATTCGATCACAAGAGAGCTAGTGTTCCTATGACCATTTGGTAATGAGATATTTTTATTTCATTTTTAGGTACAAGCGACGTTTATTTACAAAAGTGTTATAAAAGTAGGGGCTAAGCGTAGGGTATAAGCGACAATAATGACAATTTTGTAATAGCCAAGTGACAACTACGTGGTGCTTGGACCCCACTATTATCATTCATCACCTTTTATAATATTGATAATATCAATATTATCAGACATTATCAATAATTAGATACTTGATATTATTAAATTATTATATATTGAGTAAAAACTGTCACGGTATTTTTAATTATATTACTTTTATTTAATCGTTCTCCGTGGTGACTTAATGAAACGGTAAAGTTGAAATGGTAAGTTTCGATAAAATTGCATTGTGTTTAAAAATTAAGGGGAACATTTCAATATAACTAGTATCAAGCCATCAAGGTGACATAAAATGGAATCAAAATATATAATCACTTCATTCCTAAAGTTTAAATAAAAACCGAAGCACCAACGCCAAAGTTAAGAACGTATAAAAATTTTGTTTTTGCTCTCCTGAAAAGTAGTAAAACTTTCGCTTAGCCCCTTTTGCCTTTTACCAGTCAATATTATTACCGTATTATTTTTGACGAATTACAGTATATTTTGGGGAATCACGTGCTTATTGTATATATTTGCTTTCGACGCGTGGTCTGTATTATTATATTATCATAATATCGTTCACAACTGCAGTGACATAATTACTAACGCGTTAATAATATACGTTGTATTATATACGAGTATTTATTACCGGTGGTCTGCGCGTAACGCATATCGTTTCAATATTTAAAAAATAATGTTTTAAACATTGTTTTGAACGAGCGTATATAATACCCATAAGACATGCCTACTTTTATTATTTGTATTTCACGCTCCGACGCCACGCTATATATATTATTTTAATATTATTCTAATGTTGACATTGTGTACGTTTTAAAATATGCGGCATTCACGACGCGTATTCTTTAAATTTTTAGGAACACAGACCGTTTTGAATAGTTACAATATTGTTATAACTTATAACTTATAACATTAATATAATATATGTTATTATATGTGCCATTGTGGGGTGTCTCTCATTATACCCAGGTAGCTATTTATTCGTTATCAGCCAGTGTAATAATGTCATATTTTCTATTCTACCTATATCTAAGTATCTAAGAGGTTACTGTGCAGCAGTATTATAGATATAGGTATACAACATAATATAATAATAATATACTGAGACCAGTGAGTATAGACATACACTCTGGTAAGTATACCTATAACGGTAATACGATGTGCCGATATCACTATATTATAGTGTATACGATATTATAATATTATGCTCAAAATTCGTCAAAAGCTCACGTTTTTTAAAAATAAATTTATTCGGAAAGAATATCATACGACAACTACATATAATACAATATAATATATTATACACACAAAGAATTTTTGTCGATTTTTCGCCTTCAATGTGCATTTTTTAAAACAAAAATTATTTCTTTTACTCGGTACAGAGTGATTCACAAAGTTGATTTATCTTCAACAATTAAAAAATCTTATTTTTGGAAGTTTTCAATACTATACTAATTATTAATAATAGGTACTTACGAGATTGTTTGGTACAACTTAAAGAATCTCTTGTGGCGTTAAAATAATTTGTATTTTATTTCTGAAAATGTTGACATATCAAAATTCAAACGAGTAGTTTTTTTAATTATTTAATTGTGTGTACTAAAAATTATAAGTCTATATGATGATGGACCGGGAAGCTAATATGGGGACTATATTAATTTTAACATTTAAGTAATTTATATTATTCTATCAAAAAAATTTATTGCTTATAAGAGTGGTTCAAGTATAATAAATATACTATAGATGTGATATTACGTTTAATTGTTTCTTTTTGTAAGATCATTTTTAAAGACTATTATCCTCATGTCTCATCAACATTTTAACAACTGAAAAACTAAACTTTCAAATTTAAATTAGTCATACCAAAAAAATATCCACTAAATAGTTTACAGTAAGAAAGAGAGTTCTCATTAAAAAAAAAACAGAAGTTTTTCATAGGCCACAATATACTCCTCTAGTATTATAGTAGGTTCAAAAAAATCTCGAAAATTTTGAAAATATGTGGTCTTTGATATTTATATTTAAATATTCCAAAAATCAAAAATTAAATAAATTCATTATCAAACACAATATATATATATGAGCATTCTTGCATGGTGAATCACCCTGTTTGGTTGTATATAACATTTCATGGTTTTCAAATACCGTATGTAATAATGATATATACTGGTAATTTACGAAAATCGTAAATTTTGTGTGCATTTTTCTACCTATACTATTTGACTGATCTCTCAAACGCGTATTATATAATACATAGGTATACAGTACTATATAAGTACACGTACCTAAGTACTAAGTAGTTGTGGTTTCAGTCGTTTTCGTATTTTGGTCATTAGCCAATGATGTATAATATAATATCATAATTTATTATTGTGTGCGGTTTAAGTTTATCGATGGTTGGTCTGCAACCTTGAGTCTATAATATAATAATATAATATAGTAAATACAAATGTTTGATTGCGTTACTTCAAGACTGCCGATTTGGGTAACGAGTAGGTACTATAATGTGCACAACAGTCCACGGGTATGTCATTTAACATTTTAACTATAATTTCTATCGTCGATATCTATCTCCTCTCATTAGTACTCGTTTATTATAGTGACCAAGACACGAATTTGAGATGGTCGAGTATTATTTTTATTTTTGAAATTTTTTGCTGCATCTTATTTTGTGTTGTTTTTAGTACCTATATCGATTTTGATGGTTATTATGTTCATATAGGTGGACAGTATATAACTGTTATAACTAATTACCTTTTCGACGGATTAGTCAGATTTTTAATCGCCGATACACGAAAAAGAAATTAAACTATTTACCTTTAATCATATTATTACAAACAGTTTTGTCCCCATGCGATGATATGCAGTGAATTTGTGTAACATTATCGTTAATCGATAATGCGTTATTTCTCTATATTTTCAGTTCGATATCTAGGATGAGTTAATTTTCATTAGATAACAAGGATTCTAGATCGGTATTATAGCTTCTTGTAGTGTAATAATAATCTTCACTTGTAAATATATCTCATATATTATAGTAATAATATAGTTTGGGTATACTTTGTGGTCGGATCGCTCTTCTGAGTGTTTCTTTGAAGTTCATTAATATTATTTTATATAAATTATACAAGATCGTTGTTAATGGATATTTTTTGTGTTGTCTTTAATTCAAGGTCAATTTAAATATTGTTTTGGTTTGCCACGGTCGTCGCGTGCACTGCAGTACGAAAAAAAATGACCGGACAGTCACATATAATAACGCATCATTATTCATTATATAATAATAATGATGATGTATTCTACGTTTGATTATCTTTTTCAAAAAACAAAGCAATTATAACTTGGAGACGACAAAATCGTTGCAATTATAATAATTTATTTATATCGTAACCTGCATGCAGCTTACGCTTATATAGTAACAGAAAACGAAGACTGTAGAGTGCGGTGAGAATCGGTTTCGACGAAACTGAGAATTCTAACAATATAACGATCGCCAAAGAAAAAAAAATTGTTACTTGAATCGATCGAGTACGATCAAAATGACATAAAAAAAATTATGATTTAATTTCGCACGACGTATTGCGCAGGGCGCACGCCGTACAAAATACCCTGTGGTCAACGGCCGCCGTACATTGGCGCTGATGGTGTTGCATCGACGACCCCGTCGCGCGTCGCCAAAATCGTTGTCATACAATATATTATTTAATATTTAACAATATTATACCATTTTCGAATAAGACGTGGTCGTTAACGCTCAGAACACGAAGGATGTGTTCGTATAAAACTGCTTCAGCGGTGGCTCTCAATATTTTGTTAGCATGACCATAGGAGTTTTAACCGAAAACCGACCGGCCTAAATATAATATTGATTTAACATGATTTTGGCATCGGGTATAGAGATGGTTTGGGTATTGAAAATTAATAAAACAGGTACCTACATTGCAAATATATTATACTCTGCTTGCACTAAACTAGAGGATTTCCAATGCTATAATACTACATCTACGACGACGGTGGTGTATTACGCACGTAGTTAATTTTTTTAATAATTCGACTGGGTCGTTGGTCGCAAAAACAATTACCGCCTCCTCCTCCGCCACCACAGCCACCACCACATTGTGTGTTTATAGTAATTATTATTATTATTATTATTATTATTATTATTTTCATAGGAACAATTAAAAATACAAAACAAAAAATACACTGCCGAGGAAACGCGGGAACGGTCAACAGCTACTGACCGTCGTCGTCGTCTTCGTCGTACCTATGAACAAAATTTAATGACGACTACGACAATGTAATAACAAGCACTCTACGACGACGCTTATATATCATTATATATTGTTATAATAACAGAGTAATACCGGAAACGGCGACGACACGTTCACACACATACACGGGTCTTCAACGCGAGACGTTTTAATTAGAATTTCCATGCATATAATATAATATTAAATATATTTTTTTTTCAGTTTCCCCTTCCGTTCGGGTTCTTTTTTCCATTTCAGCATCTTCCGAAAAAGGAAATTATTAAAAACCTGTGACTATACGCGGTGCACACTACAAGATGCATGTGTGACATACGGTGCACGTCATGTGCCGGTGACGAATGGGATACGTTTTTTTTTAGGAAAAAAAACTCCCGTCCGGACAGTAATACCACGGAGTGACACCTTTTTATGGCTTAAAAATAAAATTCATAATTTTAATGGAAAAACTGAAATGTTTATATTATACAATAAGAGGTACTATATAATAATCATATAATTGAATTGTGAATTTCGAAATGGGCTCATATATTATATGAAAATGAAAGTATTTCAGGAAACAAAAAACTGATTTTCCGTTTGAAAAATTTGGCCTGTTTTAGGCATTTGTTTTCTAAAAGCACAGACTATTATAATAATATGTAATACTAGTCTATCCAAAATAATATTCTCGAAGTGAAATTAGATTGAGCAGTAAACGATAAAGTTTTTCTTTATCGACATATCTTTTTCGAACTTAATCCAAAGACGTTATTGATTTTATTGTTGAAAAGATACGACTCCTTTTAATTTATAAAATGTCGGTCTATATGTGTACACAAAAAAAAAATGGCTAAGAAAATTTTGATAAAAACTCAAAATGGATCTTTTCGGAATTCATAATTAAATTATTTATATTAGGTGATAACTATCGTATTTTAACACCCACTTTATAACGAGATATGGTAGACGTAAATACGATAATCTTTAGTCAAATCAAAACTACCAGAAAGTACTGAAATAATCTCAACGCCAAGACATAGGTTCCAATTTCGGTTTCATATGAGTTTCAAGAAGTTCTGGTTACACGGTCTCCGCTGTGGTATAGTACGTGTATAATATATATTATGGTACTATGGAACCATGGTGGAAGCGTGAAATCTTTCGGATATCATATATTATAATATTATAAATTAAACACTGTAAGTCTGTAACACTGAAACTCGGTCTGACCCGATATATCTATTATGAAAGCGTGAGCGCTGTGGCCTGCAAGTCACACGACACGAGTTGTCGAATATTATAAAAAGTAGTGGCTACGGGGGCTCATCGAAATATATAAGGAAATATAGTGGAGACAAGTGGTGACGGGGTTCGTCGACCCTTATTAGTCGGCTGTGTTGGTGGCGGGGGTGATTTATATAAAGTATCGATCCAACAATCGCCCCCGGAATGGCCGGAATGACCCTCTGCAGCAGTATAATATATTATTATTATTGTGTTTTACACACTATGGCAGGTACAACGGTCGCGGTGCTCGCCACCGATGTTTTTTTTTTATTATTATTATTACTATCATGTCCTACCTTTCTTCTTCCTGCCCGTCACTCTCCGTTTCGAAAAGTCGGCGCCTTCCACCCCTACCTCCACCCCTACCAATACCTCTCCGACCACCGCCGCCACCCCCTCAAAGTCGCCAGCCGTCCTTTGTTCCGCCACCGGGCATTAATTTTTGGGACTGGCACCGACCAGCACCGATACGGCCGGGTACACGCGAAAGTCCATCTATATATATACATATAATATATTATTGTACCCGACCACCGTTAACCGGGTGTAGTATGTGTCGGGCAATAAACCTCGGCCCGGAGGGAAAAAAAAGCGAAAAACGTGAATTCAGCGTATCGTGTTCAGTGGAGGCGTTTCAATTTTTTTTTTTTAAGCTCACGCTTTTATGCAGGCCACACAAATCCACTTGTCTAGAATTTTCCGATTTTTCAGGCCAGCCCTTTTAATATTATAAGTGGACCAAATCACAATGATATTAGATTTTAAACGTCATGCAAATGTGTACACCTTAACATTTTGATATTTTCGTCGTCGCGATGCTAAATAAAATATAATAATATTCGTGTAATAATACTAATATTATCGTCAATTATTATTCCGAGTGTGTCAATAACGCCGGTCGGCCTCGTGAATGACGTGCAGATGTGTGTGTTATATTGTCGCACCGTCGCCCGTTCGGGGGTCGAAACATTACATAGCGCAGCACTTTACGATGGCATTGGCCGACCAAAGATCGAAATCGATAATAAATAGTTTCAACGCTGTTTTTCGATAAATTTTCAAATAAAATATTCAGTGTCGTTAGTGGTGTCTTTTAATTATCGCTAAGAGTACGGAAATATAATATGAACAGTGTACACTTCTTATATTGCTATAATGGCAGAGGTGGGTAGAAGTGTTTAAAGTCCAAAAAAATCAAACCTAACTTAGGAGTACGGTTGGAGTTTGAAAGTTGAAACTAATTTTTAAAAACAGCCAACCAAACTCGAACAAAAAGTTAAAAATTGTATAATTAGTCCGAACTCGAAGAAATTACCGAAATCCAAAAAAAAATTATGAACCCTTATTTTAACATAATACTAAAAACTTTGATTCCACATTTAATAAATCAAAAGCTTGGTGTGAGTCCAGTTTGACACATGATTAAAAAGTTCCGTTCGAGACCATATTTTTGAGTTCGACCCACCTCTAGTTATAAAATATATATATCCGTTATCTGTTTATCGCTCTCGTTGATCGATATGATTAAATTGTCTAGTTAAGTAGTTACCTTCCGTTAGATACGAATATACGATTTACATGATTATTATGAATATTCTTACAGTACTCCACCAAGTGCAGTTAGATCACAATATTATACTTTATTTAATGTTATAATATTGTTTAAAAGGAAAATAATAATAATTAAAGAACATCAAGTGGTCAGTATTATTTAATGTCATATTATTATGAGCACGTCATGATGAATATTGTATTATAACCTGTACAGTCGTTGATTTGATTTTATTCGTGGACATTTCATGCCATAGTATAAACTGAATACAAGACAACATAATCCGAAATATAGTTTTATTGAATACGACATAGTAATAACAATAGATTATACTCATCACAAATTGTAATTTAACACGCAACCTGCAGAATTTTATGATCGAGTACTTTTGGGATGTACAAGAATATAACTTTATTTATATATATAGCCATTTGATAATTTAATTGCACGGTCATGATGTCTTAAGGACTGCTTCGTATATTATAATGATCTATAGAAGTGCCCTACACGCAACAGTGTAAAATTACTTTATGTAACTGAAAAACTTTCCAGAAGTTTGTTACAGAGAAATACGCTCTTTTAAGGGTGAAAATAAAAACACGTTGCCGTAATCTTAACATTCTGAATCGACCATCAGACGACATTAAAAAGTTTTAGGTATATATAGCTATAGGTACAAAAAAATATTCGATCTGAAAAACAAACGTGACGTAACCTATATAATATAAAACGTAACCTATATAACACAAACAATGTTTCTATCTACTTAAATATGTCCTATATGCATTCCTAAACCGTTCATCCAATTGCGATGAAATTTGGTACAGAGATAAATTAGACCTTGGGAAAGAAGATAGACTACATTTTGTGGCAAGAGGTCACACCCGGGGATGTTTAATAACAGGGATTTTGTTTATAAATAGTTTCTATTGGTTTCTATAAAAATAATTTTTATTATTAATGCGATAATTCTGTGTATTTTAGTACAGAATATATCCAGTTTGAACCATTGTTTTGGTGGACAAATTGTTTGCATTTGTAATACTTTAGAGTTAAATTATACACCTACTTAGGCACCACGCGTGGTCCGCGATCTACCACAAGTAGATACCTAATAATATATTATCAGTGGTTGGGTAAGTTACTTTTAAAAAGTAACTAATAGTTACTTTACTCGTTACTAAGAGATAAATGTAATTAAGTTACTTTACTTGTTACTCAAATAAAATTGTAATTAAATTACTTTACTTTTCAAATTGACAAGTAACTCATTACTTTCTCGTTAGAAAAATTAAAAAAAAAAATTTAATTTTTATGGCAATTATCTTCTGCAGGCAAATTGAACAAGCAAATTCTTTATAAAATCTGTATAGTTAATTGGATCATAAAAATGTAGTCTTCCTCACAAGCTATATTCATAGGAAACCTATTTAAAGGAATACAATTAAATAATAAATTTAATCAGCTGGTCTCATGATGGTCAAAACCATTTAAAACTGAATTGTGCTGAGTTAAAATTAAATATATATACATATTAGATTGCTAAACATAATAATTCTCGCATTATAAATATATATTTTTTCGTTACTTGGAAATACCTAATTCTAATGAAATTACGTAACGCGGTACAAGCAAAGTAACGCCGTTACAGTAACGCGTTACTGTCGTTACGTTACTACCCAACATTGTATATTATAATGCTCGTATAATCACAAGCTCGAATTCACGGACAACGCTGGTCGGGATGGCTATAAATTAAAATATAATATAATTTACACTTAAAAAGACGTTGCTCCCACAGCGTGTTACACCCAAAAATAAGTTGAACAATCACAAAAATCCAGCAATAGCAGAGCATTGCCGTGTCAGCTAGTATTATTATATTTCTGTTATGTTATTATTTATTAGTTTATTACCTAATGATATAATTTGGTTTTAAAATATGTAGGTACCGAAAAAACTCGTGCTGGACTCGTTTCGTATTAATTCGCCACCACCGTTTCCCCGACCAAATATTGTTGCGATCATATTATAGATCAAGAGCAATCACGCCGAATGCGCAAACATGTTAAGAATTATTTTTGTAACACAGCAAATGTTGTCTGTAACGCTGAATATCAATTTTTTAATTTTGTTTTTGAGTTGTATGACGGGTTTAAAAATTGTTTGAAAAAATATATACTTATATACGAGTAGGTACCTAAATGTACCTAGATGTACCTAGAATGGCGTACCTAATAAGAGAGTGATTCTAAAAAATAAAGATAGAAATAATAGCTTTTTATACGTAGCACGCAAACGTGCAGCACGTCGTGGACAGAGAAATGCATAGGAAACCTCGACCTACATATACCAATAATTTACTATAATATATATATATTGTTACAACTCAGTTACAAAGTACCTACAGGGTGTTTGTCTATGTTTTTCTCAGCCACGATATATTTGTTTTAATTACGATTTTCTAATACTTATAGGTATACAGGTATTCGTACTACAAGTCTACAACAGCCTACTATGTACAGTTACTGTAATCTGTAGGGATCGTACAAAGAGCCACTAGCCACTATTATATAGTCTATAAGGTTTTTTTTTATTCACATATAAACTTAAAACATATTTTATAAGACATAGGTACATCAAACATATGCCTATATTGAAAATTAATACTGATATTAAAAAAATTGAATAAGATATTTATATCTATCAAGCATTAAAATAACTATGAGTGTTTTTAAGTTTATAGACGAATGGGAGTATAATATTATATTACTAGACAGCTTTAGGCGGACAGGTATATCGTTTAATTTACGAAGAGAGACACATTGAAACACTTGACAGAAAATTCGCCCAATGGCCCCACTTTAGAGATAGTTGGGGCTTGGGGCTAGCGCTAGCTTTACAATATATCACTGGTACTTAACATTTAGGCACGATATTTTCTACTGTAAAATTGAATTTGAAAAATGATCGCGTGTGTACTTCAGGTCCAGATGTAATCATGCTAAAAAATAGTAAATAGTAAATTTGATGAAAAAAAAAATTGAAGACATAAATCATTATAATTAAAACGACGTTTCACTATACACTAGCGGAAAGTTCTTTTTGACAAACATGAAATAATAATATAGGTCATAACTCATTATATTATATTATATCGGGATACCAATGCAAATTTCTTTTTTAAAATCTACCAAGCAAATAATATCCCATTTTGCAATATTCGTACTCTTAAACATAATAATATTATCCTTAATAATGATACAATAAGTAAGTACACATACCCGTATTACGTTAGTAAGAGGTGAATCACAACTTTCGAAATATTGTACTCACCTCATCTAAACTTTGAATGCTTATAAAAAAAATTGTTTTAACATTTTTTGTAAAGTTATATAGTTTGTTTTCATAGTATAAATTAAACACAATAATAGAAAATATTATAGATTTTCATTGAGAAAAAATAAAATTGTACAAGACGTGTAGTATACTAGGTACCTATATTATATTATTAAGTACTTAAATTATTGTTGTTTTAACTTACTGTTGATGAAAACATTCCTATACATTACTGGTGTGGCCACAGTGCGTCACTATCGTCGATTAAAAATGTAAAAAAAAGTGTTTCTTGTAATGTTATTATATTATTATAGGTTAATAACCATTAACCGGTGTCGTTGAATAATTGTATGATACACTAAATCACAAATAGATTCAAGCCACTGCTGAACGCTGGTCCCCCCTACAAAAAAGCTAATCCTTATCATATTTTTAAGGTTGTGGTTGTTACTATTAAGTGAGCAGCGGCGTATATTTGGTTGCCACTAGCACAATGGCGGCGTCCGCTGTTGGTATAACAATATTCATATTATAATTTTATTAATTTCCACAATAATAATTGTTATTATTATTATTATTATTATTATTATTATTATTATTATATATAGTATTAAGCAAATTAATATTATTATAACGATAAACGGCGGGCGCATCCCAAACATCTTGTCCCGTTAATAAATTGTCCGTCCCTTTCGTATCGCATTCCTATAATTTATTATAATACAACTACAGTGTTTGATTTTATTTCCATCGAGTCGCATGTCAATGTGTGCGTAGAAGAACATTGCTCCCGATTAACTCGGTCGGACTCGTAATAACCGAAGTCCCCACCACCCTTAGTAAACGTCTCTCGAATAACTGTTCCAAATGACTTTGGTAATAAAACTGTCAGACGCGTAAAAAAAATCGTCTATTATCACGAACTTAATCGCTTCGGTTCGCACGCGCTCGTTTGTATTAATAGAATACTTACTCGCTTGACGATATACATACCCGCTGAATGCTTTAATCAAGTTTTATTATATACGTACAGGTACACGCGGTCATTTAATAAACTTAACCGATGTATAGGTAACGTGTATTATACCGAAATACCGAACATTATACGAAAATATATCTACATAATATGTATATTATAAACAAAAAATAACCGGCACATGGTTATAGAACAGTAGGAATAGTAAACGATAGTAACCATAATATTATGTAAGAATTAACCATGTGGGAAGGAGGGCACGATGGGTAGCTGTCCACTGTAATTTGGATTCCTTCTTGCAATAGAAAGCAGACAAAATTGTTGAAATAATAATATCTATTATTTTTGTATTTATATTAAAAAATGTAAATTATGTTCGAAAGATGAAAAATACATTTTTGATTTGAAGTGGTATTCGATAAATTGCTGTTAAAGATGCCTAAATCGTAGGTAAATGGTGTCGTAATCTCTTACAATAGTGATTAATAAAGTATAAAAATACATAATAGAAAGCGTCATCACTCTACATGGCTTCTTTCTCCCAACATTTGAGTTTTTTCCGTAGAGATTTTTTATTCAATTATTATTTATTTTGTATAAACTATATAATTTATATTAGAAAAATAAATAAATAATATAAATGAATCGGTCGTTGAATTGTATGTACTAAAAAAAAATCACATATACACATATCACATTAAACAAATTTTATCATTTATGATATTATTAAAAATATTACATCACACGGTACATTCCATACATTTTTTTTACTAATATTTTGTGAGAAAATGGTAAGATCAAAATAAAGTAAATACCTTTGTAATACTACAACTCTGGGATGCGAAGGAAAAGGGTTTGTAATCTGTTGTAAGCTCATACAGAGTCTAAGTCAAGTGCAGTCTATGATAGTAACGTAAATCTTATTTATTTATTAAAACTTATCTAAGACTAAATAATTATTCTTCATATTAAATGATGATCTACTAAAATATTGGTTTTATCACATAATTTTATCTAATTCGTGAAGTATCTATACTTACGTTGCACTTTACGGCCTACGGGACCTGTATAATATAATAATGAACACTCATCTTAAATGTGAATATAACATTTTCACTTTGTGTAAGAAGTCTGCAGAGATTGTAACGTTCAAAACAATTAGTGATACGAAATGCGAATAACACCAGTAAGTTTTCATCACGATTACATGTGACATATGACGATATTAAATCAAACTGTGTTTCGATTTTTGAAATAATTAATTTAGCTGTTTAATTAAAACACTTTTAATAACGATAATAATATTATTATAATATTCTGTTATATTATAGGAATAACGAAACCGTTCTATACACTCAATATACTAATAATTTAGGTCAGATAGTTTACCCAAGTTTATTAGTGTAATCAGGTTTAGTGAAGGAAAGTTTTTCTCTATTAAGAAGATGGATGTGGCGCTTTTGAGCGTTCTAAAGTTTATGCATATCGCGCGCAATAAAGGCGGTTACCAGAGATTATTAAGGCCATCGGAGTAGAACATAATTACGACCGTGCCACACGCGGGCGTAAGCGTATTATACATTTATACTTCGCTGCGAATTACAAACTGAGAGAAAATAAAAAAAAATCCATCGGCAGAGTTAATATACATTCGTTGCAAATAATCGCATTATTCCATCATAATAACTATAATATGGTACCTACCTAATAATAATATTATGTGATATTAAATTAATAATAATTATAATATACAGACTCGAATAGACCATTAATGTGACACGTCTGCCCGGGAATTGCCTATACAATTACTCCTTATCTGTAGGCGATTTTCAAACCCGCCGCTGTAGCTATAGATGACAATATTACTATATTATAATAAATATTTGATATTATTATCGACCGAACATACCTACGGGTAAGCTGTCTTGAGATAAACTCATAGCCACATAGGTGCATGTTATATAAGTAGGTTTAAATCGTGTACAATAACATTATTATGATACTATGATTGGTAATACGTGAATATTGTTATTAAAATATTGATTTTTCTGCAGAACCGCACGTTGTTGTATTATCTATTATGCATAATGTATTAATGTATTATTATCAAAAGAGTTGTTCAAAATCTTAAAATGGACAGCATTTTAAAAATTCTATTGCAAAAAATTCAAATATATTTTAAGACCAAACATTTAATTTTGTGTTGTTATAAACAACAATGGTTTAATGATTATTATTATTATTATTATTATAGTTTTTAATTGTAAAATACTTATTAAATTGTAGTATTATTTTTTCAAACTAACTCTTATTGAATAGTATAACATATTATGTTAGGTAGGTAAATATTAATAATAATATTAGGTAGGTATAGCATTTGACATTAATATTGTGACCACAAATTTTAAATAATATATTTTTTGCCTGATTGCATGTGTATCAGGCAACTACACAGTCAGACATGTTTGTGTTGGGTATGACGTTGAACCATTTATACCAGGCACTGTCACTTGTTTATTTACCGCTTGAAGAGAATAGTGCACATTACACGTAAGGTACGGCATGCGAAATTAAATGCATTATTATTCGAATTTAACTATTTTAACCTTTACTACAAGACTGGATATCGTTTGTTTTGAAAAAAAATAAACAAAAACGATGAAAAAATATATAATATTAAAATATATTATGGTGATTTACTAACACAACGTATAAAGAATTATATCAAAATATAAAACAAATTCCAAATAATAATAAATTTACTGAACTAATTTCGTTTCTTTAGAGATACAAAAATCAAATGAGTTAAGTCAAAGAATAACAAAAAAAGAACAGCATTGCACATCAGGTACAGACTAAATATAATATATTTTTGTGAAACTTTTATTTTGCAATACAATGTGATCTGCACACTTCTCTGCCACGAAGCAGTGCTTCCAGAGTTATTATAAATAGATTTTTTATTAACTACAGTAGGTATATCGGAATTCTCTGAAGTATTTACTTAACAGTAATTAAACAGAAATTTATAATTCAAATCTGGAATCATATTTTATACAGAACGTACCTGAAATATTTAGCATCGTAATCAGACATTATTCGATATTAATATTATTATAATATAACATGGTCGAAGAGAGATGATCACCGACTGAGTACATCATAATATTAATATAATTATTATAAATCAAATCAAAACTGACAACACAATGATAGTATTATAATATTATAATATTAATAAGTAGGTATCTACATTACAAATGTAGTTTTGTGTTTAAATCCATGTCT
>WHPZ01565435.1:0-11680 GCA_016617965.1 Macrosiphum rosae
CTACAGTTGTTCGTTTTTGAATTACAACAAAATAAGGAAATCGCTACATGAGAAATCGAGTGAATATCCAATGTTGTAAAAATTTGAATTTCAAACGCTCATAAAATTGTAATTTGGCTTTCTAATAGATATTTTTTTTTTGATAATGGTAGATAATCTTATAAGGAATCTTGAATTACATTTTAAAATCTCAGATTTAAAAAGAAAATTTTTTACGAATGCTTAACTCAAAATAATTTGCTAATTTTCGTGATTTTTCCATATTTTGTCAATTTTTGAACTTAAATGCTTATAAAAAAAAAATGTGAGTAACGATTTTTAATATTTTTCATCAGCCTTTGAAACAATATACTAGGAGCCTTCTATTAAATTTTCAAGTTTTTTTAACCAACAAATAAAATTTTATTGATATTTCTAGAAAAAAAACTAAAAAAAAAATGAAAATTTCCCTAAACAGTTCAAAATAAATCAAAATATTTTGAAAATGTTATCGTGTATAGAAAATGCAAATATAAACAACCGGTGAAAATTGCATGTATCTACGGTCATTTGTTTTAAAGTTACACCAAAAACCAAATTCAATTTTCTGAAAAATCGATTTTGCATAAAAATTCCCGTTTTTCCATTAATTCTTCTTTTGTTTTTCTTGGCGCTTTTGAAAAGTACTGGGAATTTTAAATTTTGAGCTTCTCAATGCACCAACAATATTCACTTTCCAATCAAACAAGATACTAAAGTCGAAAATCGAAGCATTATTTCGACTACTTATCGTGTAAACAGACTCAAAAAAAATAAAAAAAAAAAAAAAAAAATAAAAACACACATCATTGTAAAATCAATATATATATCTTCCACTCAGAATCTAAAATAAAGTAATTGATTTAACTTCAAACTACAATGTTCAATTTCTATTAGTTAAATAAAAAAAAACCGGGTAAGTGGATGTCGCTCTGCTGTACGGTTGGTTAAAAGTGATTCACTGTATAATGGATTGTATTAAACTTGAATTCAATGATATTCTATCATTGTATAAGAATAGCGATTCTGAGCGAAGACGGTTTGTCAGTCTAATATTTTATATTGTCATTATATATTATATCATGTAATTTGAATTAATATTATAATATTATTATTTTTTTATTCGTTTTTATGGTAATAAACAAAGCGTTAGAAATTAAAATCCAATTTTTCGGTGGTTTTTACCGTGGCATTAAATAACTATTGATAAAATCAAAAAATGACCTATCTAAAGTACCATCTTGATCCAATTTTCTAAAAGATAAGGTTCTATATTATGTTGAAATCGAAGCACTCCTTCTGGTAGAAATTTTGTATACAAAATATAAAATGAAGAAAAAAAATAAAAAATAAAATAAATAAACACCATTGTAAAACCACTAGCTTTCTCGCTCCACTCAGAATCTAAAAGGGTGTCCAGTAAATTAAAAAAGTTCCGTTATATAGTCAAATTTTAAATAATTAGATAGTTTTGAAATTTTTTAGATTTTTAGTGGTCTTATGCTTATTTTAAGTGATTTGTTTATTTTTTTATAGAACTACAAAATCCAAACTCTAATTATATACTATTATTGACTTGTTAGTTGTTTTTATGGTGACATTCACCACTGACGTTTTCATTAGATTAATATTTCGTAGCGATTATTTATGCAACTAATATACTAAATTGGACTTATGATTTAATTATGATTTGTATGTTTTATTTAAAATAAGTATCCGCCACCGATCCCCTTAACTTCCGATTGCACATATGTAAAGTATTGTAAAGTGTCATGGTAAAGTAACCCTGCCTTTGTGTGACATAATACGTTACATATGAGTATATGGTACCTATTGAATGTTTTACCCACTAACTGACTACCTAGTGCTCTAGTGTATGTTAGCCTCTTGTTGATTTCCTAAATTAATTTTTATGTTCAATTTTCATATTTTACTTATTTCAATATACATAATATTAATATATAATGTAGGTGTACTTGAATTTAGTAAGTTAATGGATATAGTGTTGTATCTTGGGACAATTTTTATTAAAATTATCTTTTTCTTTAAAACTTAATAATTAATGTTTTGTCCAAGGTACTGCATACCAATTTGGAAAGAATAAATCTTTTTAGATATTGCAACTAATTGTTTGTAAGAATGGACTACACTATTAATTTCTAAACAATATTTAATATAAAATGACTCCTAGCTCAAGAACTTCTGTAACAAATTTAGATATACCTACTACCTACATATTATAATTTATTTTTATAAGAAATTTTATAAGAAATTGTATAGCTAATTATTTTTTTATTTTTCCAGGATCAATTTAAAATGTCAAAGTACCTAAACGATGATAGCAAAATACAAATGAGACTTAATATTAAACGGCATCGACAAAAACTTCTTCAATATTTAGAGAATACCAATGATACTTTTTTAAAGCCTAAAATCAAATTAATTTCAAATGATATAGAAAAATCTAACTTGAATCACAATGATAAAAGAAAAACCAGATCAAGTGTTACTGTGAAACAACCACCAAATTTTCAACCACATAATGAGAATGACTGCAACGATTCTAGCATTATAGAAGAAGTTAAATATTATGGACAAGAACAACTGGCCAATGACAAAAGTAAAGAAAAATGTAAGTATCTATGATTTTGTTCATCATCAATATTAATTATGTATTTATTTTTTTACTAACGGCATTTTATTTTATTCTAAAAGATATGCATTATAGCTGCGATAGTGATAATCCTATATTGGATATCAACTACCCACCCACCACAAAGAGAAAAATTATGAAAATAAAAAAAACAATTAAAAGTCCTCAAGCCAGGGATAAACAAAATGCCAAAGAACGAGAAAGCCGAAATTGCTTAGCCAAAAGGTTTCAAACTCTGAGAAAATATTGTAGTTATTTGTGCACCAATAGACGCGTGCCATCAAAATGTAGCATACTTTTGGCTGCTAAAAAAGAATGTGATTTGTTAACATATTATAACAAGAAAATGTTAGAAGAAAAAATATATTGGAAGAAGAAAAATGAAATTCTGGAAAGTAGGATAAATGAATTGAAGAATTATGTGTATAATATTATAGTAGGGTAGTATATCACATCGACCCATGATTTCTGTGCTTGAGAAGTGTCAACCGAAATGAATGTCTATAATGAGTATTAAATAGCTGGAGATATTTGCTCTAGCGCTTATTTGTTGTAACGATTAAAAATGCAGTTACCATTCAATTGGTAAATTGTAGTTGAGTGATAGTTACTACAACAAAAAAGTGCTAAAGTGGAAATACCCATCCAGCAGTTTAATACTTATAGACTCATTTCGGTAGATACTTTTCTAGATTTATCGGGCAACAATACTTTCTTTAATTGTAGTTTACACTGATAATGCATGATAAGCCAGGAAAATATTTTGGTAAAATTGTTAATGTATATTTCACACTGCCCAATGCATCAACTAACTATTTTTATCTTTGGTAGGTATAAAAAAAAATATTTTTATTTATATTTATTTTTATACTAATATTTAATAGATTTTGTTCGTTTTTTGTTCATGTTTTATTTGTATATTATGTGTTGTATACATAACACAAAGTCAATGTATACATATGTAATTTGTGTTATGCGTTTCTAATAACTTTCAATTTTCTGTCTTATGTAGGTATATTAACAGTGTATATTAAATTAAATTCATTCAATCATGGATGAATTACTTTTAATTAAACTAAGTATAAATTTGTGCTCTCTTTATGAGATTCTGTCACAGTTACTCATTTAAAATCCGTTGTATATATTTAAAAGCTCAACTTCGTTTTATAAAATGAATTGATTTGTTTTCATATTATCATAACAAATTATTCTAAACTTCAACATTCCAGCAATGTTTTTAATTTTACGTTGTAACATAATATGTGATATTTTTTTTTTTAATTATAAGATTTTATTGTGTATTATAAATCAATTATTTTTCAATTATGTGTTCTTTATCAATTAATCTCACAGTTTTTTTTTTAACCTTTTATTTAACTCCTCTTTTTTACAAGAATCATATTATTTTAAATGCTAATTACCAGAAAACTTATCCTCTAGTAGGTATATTAACAGTGTATATTAAATTTAATTCATTCAGTCATGGATGAATTACTTTTAGTTTAACTAAGCATAAATTTGTGCGCTCTTTATGAAATTCTGTGAAAGTTACTCATTTAAAATCGGTTGTACATATTTAAAAGCTCAACTTCGTTTTATATAATTGATTGATTTATTTTCATATTATCATAACAAATTATTTTAAACTTCAACATTCCAGCAATGTTTTCAATTTTAAGTTGTAACATAATATGTGATTTTTTTTTTTTTAATTATAAGTATTTTATTGTGTATTATAAATCAATTATTTTTCAATTATGTGTTCTTTGTCAATTAATCTCATAATTATTTTTAACCTTTTATTTAACTCCTCTATTTTACAATACTCATATTATTTTATATACTAATTACCGGAAAACTTATCCACTGTAAATAATAGTTCGATTAGGGCTAGGTTGTTACTATAGACCTACAAGTTAAGTAAACACGAATCAGTTATTATGTTACCCACTAAACATGACAATTGGCAGACTTTATTGGAACACAATTTTTAATTTGGCAGTATCCACACTGTAATTTACCACTTTGTTTCTTTTACTCTATATCAGGGGTCACCAACTGGCGGACCGCTAGCACTTTTTTTACAGACCCTTATCCACGGAAAAATTCAATTTGAGTAAATAAATAAATATAAATACAAATTTAAAAAATGTATACACCTATTTATTAACGAGTGTAAAATACAATTTGAATAAATAAATATGATCCCAAATTTATAAAATATAAATACCTATTTATTAAGGTGTGTAAAAGTCATTAAAACTGTTTGGACCGCGCAAAGTATAGTAAGTTTCAAAACGGACCCCCATAGAAAGAAGTTGGTGAACCCTGCTCTATGTCGTACCCCTAACCTCTCTCTAAGCGCTGTCAATTAGTTTATAGGTCCATGGTTTAGTGATTTTGGTCCATTTACATTTTTGTAAGATTTTGGTATGTTCAAAAACTAAATAAATCTGTATTTTATCAATTGTTAAATAATTGGAGGGTAATATGAAATGTTTCATCAAGTGTACTGAAAAATTCAGTCGGGCAAACACTGATTTTTACGGTGGTACTGAAAAGTATCGTCGGTCATTTATGTGATCAAATTGTGTGTGCTGTGAGCTACTGTTACCACACTTGTGAACCACGGTAAAAATCAGTATTTGGCCAACAGTACTCTCAAATACCAGCATTATATTATATCAATATTAAACGGATAATATTGTTTTTTTTTCCTGGAATATAAAAATAAAAAGTGGATGTATATCTGCTTTACAGTAGGTTACAAGTGGGTGAAGGTGGGCAAGTTAATGAAAATAATAAACTGTAGCATGATAAGGGGACGTTATACCCGCATGTGTTGTCTCTGTCTTACAAGTGCATAACATAGCAAATTATACGCAAAGCAGAACCCGTGTAGCTCCGTTAGCTTAAAAATTAGAGTGAATTGACCTCTTATAAAATCTAAAGGTAAGATATTATCTAGACAACCCCGTGGGCTTTTTATTATATTTTAATTTTAAAGCGAGTTATAACGTCTTCTTAAGTTAATTCAATTAAATTGTCTTTAGTTAAGTTTAAAGTTAATAAAAAAAAAAATTAACTAGATAAGTTTGAAGTAGATAGAAAATAAAATTAGCTTAACTCAGTTTAAAAAAGTTAATAACTTGGTTAATCTTTTTTTCAAGTTACAATGCTAGTATTTTGTTATACACATAAACATTTACATGGCCTTTAACACTGTGTAAAAAATTAGATTATTATAATATATAGTATGAAAATTAATGACCATAATCGATAAAGAGTCAACGAATCAGTATTGTCTAGTCTCTAGTTGATTACGCATGACACAAAAAGAAAATTAACTTAACTGCATAACAACGATAATAAACTATAAAAAGTTAAGTTACAACAATAACAATTTTAACTGAATAAGTTAATAAGTTAAAAGAGTTAACTAGTAGAATTACCAAAATTTCAAAATGCATAGGGAAGAACTTTATTTGTGTTGAAGCGTTTTTATTAGTTGGATAACATAAATACAAATATAGTTATCAGTTTAAAAACTTTAGGTTTTTTTGGTGTAGTTATTAAAAATTATTGGTCAATGCTGTCAAAAAAACAAAAAATCTATGACCCAGATAAAGTTTTTCTCTATGCGTTATGGAATTTTGGTAATTCTACTATAAATTACAAAAAAATAACTAAAAACATAAAAATTGTTTCTATATTTTTTAGAATTTTTAGACATAGAATAATCTATTTAAGTAGTACCTTATTATACATTTTTAATCCTTAGTTATATTAGTTGAAGCAATTAGTTTGATTATTGATGAATTAAAAATTTTAAATAAATAACAATGATTACAGAAGCTGTTTGAATCTATGTTAAAATTGCATTGTAGATTGTACTAGTTATTTACCTTGAACAATAATGAATAAGGTAATATTTTGCTGAAAATTCTTGTTATTTATGAGATACTTCATAAAATTAATTATTCTTAACTGGTTTATACATGCAATTGTACAAATTTGTCTTATATGCTAACTACAGCAGAGCAAATTGATAAATACCGAAATCTATCACTTATTAAATTGCATGTAAGATTGTAAGTTACCTACAATTTAATTGGAATACCTTTTAAGTACCTATAAGGCTACATAAGGCATTGCATACTTTTAGATTCTGAACGGATCAATGAATATATTGATTTTACAATAATGTGTTTTATTTTATTGATTTTTTTTGTGTCTATACATTATAAGTAGTTGAAAATTAAATGATGCTCTGATTTTGTACTGTAGAATCTTTTCAGATAGGAAAGTGAAACCTGTATGTACATTGGGGAATCAAAAGTAAAAAATTATTTGTAGTTTTTAAAGCACCAGGAAAACTCAAAAATAAATTAAAGGAAAAAAGAGATATTTAAGCTAAACCACAATTTTGTTTTTTTTTTGGCATAATTCCATGATGAATAACCATAGATAACCATAATAACGATAGACCTAATTGAAATTTTCACCAAATGTTAATGTTAAAATTTTTTGTAAATTATATAATTTTCACAATATTCGGACTTTTTTTGTGCAAGATAATTTTTCGATTATTAATAGTTTTTTTTTAAAATTATTGTTGATCAATAAACTTTTGGTCGGTTAAAAAACTTGAAAACATAATATAAGGTTCCTCATAAGTTATCATTATTATAATTTTTTTTAAAAAGTTTGTCAGAAACAATAGTTTTTTATTTCTGTCCAAAGTTAAAATTTTAGAATTTGAAATTTTGCAAGTTATTCTGTTAGAAATTTATAAAAAAATTTAATTTTTATATCTTAGATTTGAAAATGTAATACAGGAATCCTTATACGTTTGTCTACCTTTAAAGAAAAAAAAATTGTATTAGTAAGGATGTTTAATTGAAAATTTAAAACAGTTTCTTATAAGTATTTCATACTGTAACCCAAGAATCTGAATATTATAAAAACAGTTATTTTTATTGAAATTTTAAGTTCACATTTGGATAAAATTAGATGTTTTAACTAAGAATAACTATTTTGGTTATTTTTTTGTAATTTAAAAATATTATTTTTGATACTTGAAACTTTTAAAGTATATTTAAATTAATAAATTAAATGTTTTCAAATAAAATTAATTCAACCTACGGTTTTACTCGTAGTAAATTAAATTATTTTAATTTCAATAATATCATATAATAGGTACACTTATAGTAATATATGCTGACAGTCTAATATTTTTAATATTGTATGTTTACAATGTTATAAATATTATATAAAAAAAAAAATTATAATTATGTACCTAAGTATTATGCAATTATTATAATAATATAATTTACCTATTTGTTGTAATTTATTAATAATAATATGTTCATATTTAACTCATTGATTATACTACAAATAAACTAATAATTTAAGGTTAGGATAACATCTCTTTGAATGTTAAAAATGTTGATACATAAAAATCAACATTTAACTAAATCTTGTACATTATTTCTTTAAACATTAATGTTTAAAATGCATTAAATATACAATTTAGGAGTTAATATGAAAAGTTCCAATGAAGCAGTCTGCATTATTATTAGTATTTATTACAATTTGGTTAAGCATTATTTTTTATATTGAGGTTCGCAACAGTTATTTATCATAGGCCCATAAGTATATTGAAGTTTAAATTAATATTTTTCAGAATTTTTAACATATGAAATTATTGGAGTATATGACATTTTACATTTAATTGCAGTGGTTGTCAAGATCGTCTAAACCAATTTCTAACCATTTGGATCGAGCAAAAGCATTTGATACTATAGATCATAAAATATTACTACAAAATGTTAACACACTTGGTATCAATGGAACGGCTCAGAATTTATTAAGTTCATACTTAAAAAAATAGAAAACAACACGTTCGAATAAACAATGAATTAAGCGAAAAAAACTTCAATAATATGTGGTGTGCCTCAATGTACCTCGCCTACACTGTTTAACATACATATAAACCAAATTAATATATTGAATACACACGGAAAACTAGTTTGCTACGCAGATGGTACAGTACTTTTGGTTGAAGGCCAATCCTGGGATGAAGTATTTGCTAGTGTTCAATCCGAAATGAGTAAAATACAAAAATGGCTATGTGAAAATAATTTATTCCTAAACTTGAAAAAAAAATTTCATATTACCACACTACAATATAGTTCATTCAAATCAACCAAATAAAACAAATCTATGTATAAATGAGAATGACTGTTTAAATTAAAATATATGCACATGCCAAACCTTTGTAAAAATAGTTAAAAACTGTAAATACTTAGGCATAGAAATGTATCATAATCTTAAATGGAATGACCACATAAAATGTTTAACAAATAAATTAAGAAAACTATTATGTATGCATTTAAAAATTTAACAGATATCCTAGAACTTAAGACAATTAGAGTAGTGTATCAAGCATTAATAGAATTCATAATTAATTATGGTATTTCTATATGGAGAGGTAGGTACGTATGATACAACTATAGATCCATTAAAAAATATCCAAAACAAAATTCTAAAAAAGACTCAAGATACACCATGAAATATTTATATAATGACATGAATGTACTACCAATAAAAAAATTATTTTATAAAGCGTCGTTAATTTACATAATTAAAAATAACCTTAATTTTAAAACCGAACACGGACACAATACTAGGCAAATATCTAATATCAAAGTACCAACTATGCACAAACATTTAACACGATCCACATACCTATATATTGGTCCAAAAATTTTCAATATACTAAAATAGAAATTAAACGCAGCACCTCTTTTAAGATTCTTCAAAAAAAAAAATTACACTTTGGCTATTACAAGAACAAAATATAGACAGACACAACAAATGTATAGGATTACTGCATTATTTATCAATTTATCATATTAGTTGTACGACTTTAGTAATTATTGTTAGTTTTAGTTTTATATTACATTGTATTAGGTATTTAACTACACAATTTTTTACATAATACTTTATAAATCATAAGCATTAGGTATCGATAGATTAGATGGTAGGTACCTACCTACGAGCAAAAAGTGATTCCATAATACAGTTAACCTTATGATATGGAACATGTTCTCATTCCGCGTATGTCTTTGACATTCCACTGTTGAGATTATGATATAAGATGTAACCTATACCTATTACTTACATCAAGTTTATAAAATATGATATCGATGCAGATATATATAAAGTGAGTTATAGATTATGACGTACCTATACCTAAATTAATTTTTACATTTGTATCTTTTTAATTATTGTTTCAAAAAGATAAGGGGCCATGAGATCTTATATCTAACTTAATTACAATATCTATAACATATTAATTATTATTCTATAATCTATAGAACAAAACATTTCTGCACAATAAATACGAATCTAGAAAAGAAATCCCCATGGCTATAATACCTAACTGTTTGTTGGATACAGCTGTCAAAAATAATTAATAATAATAACAATAAAGTTGGGTGAGTAAGTGGATGTTGCTCTGCTGTACAGTAGACATTTTTTGTTTTTTATAAGGGTAGGCAAACTTATGAGGAATCTTGTATTATAATTTCAATCATTATATCTTACATTTAAATAGAAAAAAGTTTATGAATTTCTAACTCAAAATAATGTGCAAATTTTTGTGAATTTTACGTATTTTGTCGGACACACAGACCGACAGACAAACATTCATTTTCATATATACCTATAGATTATGGTAGCATCAATAAAAAAATATGTAATAACTCATTATAATAAGATTATTATTTTAAATTACCTAGATTTACAATTGGGTGACGCATGTTTCAGTTTGATATAAAAATGTATAACTGATGTATAACAAAAATTAATTTAACCTTTATATAATGCGGTAACGAAGACGATAGAACAGTTCAGTAGTGGGCACAGTCGAAGGGTCGTACAGAGCGCATAGAGTAAAGTATTAACGATACCCGAATTAGGTTTAGGTATTTAATAATATCAAATATCAATGCAGGCATATTAGTAAGGTAAAAATTATAATTTATAATTTATATGACAACCTACTCTGAATAATTCTAAAACACTTATAAACGTCCAAATCGCTATTATTTTCAGAAATTCTACATCGACTATTGCGAATTGCGATTTGCGATTCAATAATAATATTGAAATCGATTACATGGAAATTAGAATTTGGATTTTTGTTATTTCTTTATGACAATTCTGTTGTACACATAGGTAATAATTTTCTTATTTCTTAGCATTGATAAAGTTTTAAAGGCTTACGATTTTATAATTATTTATTATTACTAATAATTAGTTATTACCTACTTACACCACAGATGAAATATCTATTGGATTTTGGAACCAAAAAAAACAGAAAAAACCGTAAAAACCTCTGCATCAAAATATAAGTTTCGGTTTCGGTTCTTCAAAAAATATATTTAAGGGTTCCGGTCCGGTTTCGATCCAAAACCGGTCAATTTCGGTACGGTTCCAGTCTCTGTTATGAACTAATAAATGCATACATACTTATCAATTTAATATTACAGTTGTCAGGTGAGTTAATTGGTTGAGGTAATCAATAGCCACTTTCTTATTTTGGTAATTAATAATTTAATGTAGCATACAAATACTGCTATACAGTTTCTATATAATATATATTATTATATTAATAAATAAAAAGATCTTTATATATTTTAGTAATATTTGTAGGTAGGTAGTAAAATTCTATAATATTTGTATAATATTTTCTATACTATTTGACAGTGGCGACGAGTACGCACTTAAGGTGGTGCATTTGAACCACCTAAAATGGGTGGTGGGTGTCTGGGTAAAAAATTATCCAAGAAATTAGACTATTACTAAAGTAAGTAGTAAGATATTACTAATGTAAGCAGTGGCGTAGCCAGGATTTTTTTTCGGGGGGGGCTGATCAATTTTTTACACAGCGGTGGTTTAGTAATATACAATAAATTATATACAATTTTTAAATTTTCTTAA
>WHPZ01565441.1:0-22728 GCA_016617965.1 Macrosiphum rosae
ACAGTTCAAAATAAATCAAAATATTTTGAAAATGTTATCGTGTATAGAAAATGCAAATATTAACAACCAGTGAAAATTTCATGTATATACGTTCATTTGTTTTAGAGTTACACCAATAACCAAAATCGATTTTTTGGAAAACCAATTTTGCGTAAAAATTCCCGTTTTTCCTTAATTTTTATGTTGTTTTTCACGGCGCTTTTGAAAACTATTGGAAAAATTTTATTTTTGACCCCCCAAAGTACCAACTAGATTCACTTTCCTATCAGAAAAGGTACTATTTAAGAAAATCCAAGCACTTTTACTGTACTAAAACATGATGACAGACACAAAAATAAAAAAAATAAATAAAAATAAAAAAATAAAAAAACACACATCATTGTAAAACCAATACATTCATCGCTCCGCTCAGAATCTAAAATAGTATATACTTTTACGTAGGTAAGAAAAAACGGTGTATATATATACTTACTGTAAACTGTATAGTGTCCAAACATCAGTGTTAAGACAATGTCATCAGAAAAAAAGTTCCTAAACGTGACCCTTTTTTGGAATAAAATGCCCCCAAACGTGTTGTACCAAGCTGTTTTATACAAGTGCTCTGACTTTCAAAGAGAGTGTTATACTTATATGTGCAACCTCTCTGATATTAAAAAATTGAAATTTTCTAATAAATAAAAATAAAACTAATATTAGCAATCATTAAGCAAATATTACGATTTATATAAATATTTGATTATTTCAGATGTGGCACAAAAAAATACAGACAAGTGGACGGCTCAAGAGTTGGCATCCGTTGGGGAACTATTATTGGACATATCCATACAGTTGACTAAAAAGTAAGGTGTACCCACGAATCACGACACTCTTTGCGGTGGATCAAAGATAACTAAGTATCTATCATTACGCTTACAATAATATTTTATAGCTATGGACTTTCGTACGAAGAAGTAGAAAAAGGATTGCCTCAGATAGACACGTCGAGGACTTTAATCAGAGAGGTGTGTCCGGCTTTCTTATCCAACGTCGAGTGCAGACCGGGCAAGTACAGGAGATATGACGGTCTGTGTAACAACGTCAAGCATCCGACGTGGGGTGCTACCAATACCCCTTTTTCGAGGCTGGTTGGACCACTGTTTTCCGACGGCATGAGTGCGCCAAAAGTTAGCAGCCTCAACAACCGTGATCTACCGATAGCCAGAGTGGTTTCCAGGACAATGCACCCCGACGAGGGATACCACGAACACGCTGCTACCGTGTTGTTGGTCGCATTTGGTCAGTTTATGGACCACGATTTCACACTAATGGGAACGCCCGCCGGTAAGTCTTGGCTTAAAATCGTCTTAGTACGGTAACCAGATGAAGCATGCATTTAATATGGATCGTATAATAAACAACAACGACAAACGAAAATTTTTTAAAAAATAATGTGTTAATAAATGGCCAAATCTGAACCAAACCCGTCTTCTTTATAGACCCAATTACTAAGAATGAACCAGAAGAATGCTGCAATCGACCTCCACATTTAAAACATCCTTACTGCAACGAAATACCTGTTCCTGATGATGATTACTTTTATAGTAAATTCAATGTTAAATGTATCGATTTTGTAAGAGCTTTTCCATCAGTTAGACCAGGATGTCGCTTAGGTAAGAAACCATTTTTACAGTTTTACTCATGTACTTATAAATAGAATATCAAATAAAATGACACATATAGCTAAGTAGTAAAATATGACTAATTGAATATTTTGTAGCACTATTTCTTTAAAATGTATTAAGAAGCAAAATAAATAAAAGCAACACATTTTTTAATTTTTTAGAATCTAAAATAATATTAACTGACTAGGTAAATGATAAATCAGAATGACGTGAATATTGTTAGGTAATTAGACGTTAAAATGTCAATTCAACACGTTCATTGAATTCATTAACTTATTTCTATAAATATATTTTATTTTTTTTGAGTTAAGTCTTTGACATCTGAGGTCATTAGCCTGAAGGTTATTTTTTAGTCGGTTATTACAGTGGGTGAGGGTACGGTTACATACCTTGTGGTGAGGATTTGTCACTAAAAACTCGGGTGGTCACCCATCCGAGAGCTAGTGACACCGGCCGAAGCTTGACCTCAGAACATGTTAGTGACTGAGGCCAACCACCATTCCAGACCAGGTCACATTATTTTATTGTTCCTGCATAATATTGATGTCACATACTTACACAGTATTAGGTACCAAATTAAAAAAATGTATTTTGTAATTTTTAGGCTCAAGGGTACCGTTCAACACGTTGACAGGAGTAATAGACGCAAATACAGTTTACAGTGTGACTGAAGATTACGCTAGGTATGTCCTTCTTACAAACTTTAATAGGTTTTAAAATATTCATTAAATTTTTTTTTTATAATCCTATTTATATATATATACAATTAAACCCTTGTCCTGGCAGGAAAAAAGTTTCGATATTGCGTTGATTAATTAATCTATAACAAATAATTAAATATTTGTTGGATAAAATATGTACCTATACTATTATTTGAGTTGTTATTTATGACTCATGCTTGGTTAAGTATATATTTTAGATTTATTATATAGTTTTTTTCTGAAAAATAGTTATTTTCTTATGAACTATAATTGTAAAAATTTTCAAAAATTGAAATATATCAATTTCAAAACAAATTACTAATAAGTGTATAAAGCTGACATTTTAATCAATATTTGAAAACTAGACAAATTTGTACTTATTGGTGAAACAATAGGGGTCAAATATACAAAATACACATAATGAAATTTAAAATATGAACTTTCTATTTTATTACTTATATTGTATAAAAATATGATATATTAGGACCATGCAAAAATCAAATATTTTAATATGACAATAAAAATCTTTGTCAACATTTCAAGGCAAAGTTTAATTTGTTTGTATTTTGATAGTTATACCCTAGCTAAAAATGTAACCCATAATTTATTATTACACGATTTATAACCATCTCTGTTTTTTGATAGACATTTAAGAACTGGTTATGCTGGTTTACTTCGTATGAACCCAGCGTTTATGCATCATGGACTAAAAGATTTGTTGCCTTTGAGACTTAAAGATCCCGACGAAGGATGTACTAGATTAAACCGTTCGCAGTATTGTTTTGATGCCGGTATTATTTACTATATATTGCTATACCTATATTTTTATATAATTGTTTTACACATACCTACAATCTACATGGCCACATTTACAATAGTCATTAAATGTAAACAAATATATAATTTACAGGAGAAGTTCGAGTAAATGAACAACTCGTACTTGCTACTATGCATATTATATGGGCAAGAGAACATAATAGAATAGCAAAAGAATTCGGAAAAATCAATCCACATTGGGATGACGAAACTATTTTCCAAGAAGCAAGACGGATCGTTATAGCAGAAATTCAGCACATAACTTATAACGAGTTTTTGCCAACATTACTTGGAAAAGGAGTGATGGAAAAATTCGGATTGCTTTTACAAAAAGAAGTAATTTAAACAGTTTATAATAGCAATTTTTAAAGGCTAAAATTATAACACTAAATGAAACTATATGCATTATTAAATTAAAAAATGTTAAACCTAAAATTTGAGTTAAAAATATATTTTTTATCATATTAATATAAAATTTAAAATTAATTAACAATAATTAATATACTTGGAGCATAGTATCGTATATTCTAAACATTTGTTAAATTTCGTAAATTTATCTAGTTAGATACCTAGTCAGTTGACCTATCTCAACTATACAAACTGTATACTACCAATATTTGAATTAAATTTGAGTGTCAGTGATAAATACATTTATGATGCTTACATAAATAGTTAATTATATATTTATACAAATGTCTATGTAAATTTAAAATATTGATATTGCATACATGATACATTTATATGAATTCATTTTTTCTGAGCAAATTCATGTCAAGATGTACAAGTTTAATAAGTGTTTCTGAATTTTGCACATTTTAACTGTTGTATTTTTTTATTACAAATTTCCACAAATGTTATATAATATATATAAATATTAAAAAACTTCTAAATTGTGCTAAATTATGTAATTTATATACATACATATAAACTACATAATTTAGCACAATTTAGAAGTTTTTGGAATATCCCCATTGATGATTATTGATTTTATAATATTAGATTAAATGTCTATCGTCTACAGTTAAAATACTGTAATAATAATAATTAGTTTTAGATATGTTTGTATTTTCTGGTGTATGACCTCAGACCGTTTTAACATATGTTTATGTTTTCCTGCGTGTTACTGGTTACCAGTAACTCATTCAATTTTAAATTTTAAATTGTTATTATAATATTAGTACTTATAAAACAAAGTACCTATATTTTTTAAACAAATGTTAATATACACTTTTATTTAGGGCTATTGGGACGGCTATGACTCGAATGTTAACCCCAACATCCTCTCCGAATTTTCAGCAGCAGCTCTCAGAATTGGTCACACATTTTTGCCCACTTCGATTGAAAGATGGAGCAGAGCTCACCAATTTATAGGTAAAATAGAATAAATCAAAACGACTATATAAATAGTACATAATAATATTGTGCACATTACAATACAATAACAAATATCTAAAATCTTAATTCATGTTCGTTTAGCTTCTAAAAAATTGTCCGATCTTATCCGCCGTCCATATGATTTGTATAGAGCTGGAGTTCTTGATGAATACATAATGGGCTTGACTAATCAAGTTGCTCAGGCTATGGACGATTCAGTAACGCAAGAGGTTACGAACCTGTTGCTGAAGAAACCGGGTATGAGGTTTGGAGTGGACTTAGTATCATTTAATATCCAAAGAGGCAGAGATTTTGGTTTACCCGGATACATGGAATACAGGTAAAATATTGTTTGGCGATTAGTGAATATGTTTTTTACAAATAATTATATTAAGTGTAATTTAATATTATAATATAATACATCGTCAATTAAAATCTCAGTTGTGTGGGTACGAATTCATAGTTGAAATAATGTTAAATTAAAGAATTATGCTCCTGCATAGGACTTAACGTTAACTGTTTGAAAATGTTAATCATTCAGATTATAAAATATAGGGAGAGTGGGAAATCGTTGTGATTTACGATCGTTGTTAATTACGTCATTAGATATAATTCTAGCTGTGCTGCTCTATAATTGCTAATCTGCAAACCCCAATGTATTCAACATCGACATAATTCGTAATATAAAAAAAAAAAATATTATGGTTTAAGCCGTTTAAGGTATAAAGGTCTTATAAAGTAAAATGTGAATCTATTATGATTTCAAAAGTATTTGAATTAGGAACCTACTTATAAAATGCAATATGAATAATTGAACATTGATATTTTTTAGTTCTTAAAAATAAAAATTCAATAATTCAATTTTTATGGATGTAAAATTAGGAAAAAAAAATAAAACAGAAAAAGATATTGTCTGAAATATTTTATAAAAATAAATTTTTCTCCTTGTGCTTAGTGCTATACTTCTTGAATTAGATATAGTGAGAATTTGGTATGCTATTGTGCACTATGCTATTGTAATTAAAATCGAAAATGCATAAAATATAATAAAAATTGGTATGTCAAAAAAAAATATGTTTAATCTAAATAGTTGTTACATAGTAAAAAAATATTGTTAAATTTCCGCTTGAATACGTTTACATGTATAATGTGAACTTTAATTTAATGCAAATAATAATTTAGTACTGATGGCATATACTCATATTTTAATAGCAGTTTAATTCACAAATTTGTTTCATTTATAAGTACAGACTTATTTACAACCATCGTTTTCAACTCATCAACAACTAACATTTCTTAATTCTTTAATATATTTTTTTATTATTGATCTAAATAACATCAGAGGTATCTATGGTCGTTAGTTTAAAACTTAAAAGTCTTATGCTGGGTTGCAAAAACAATCGGTATACAAACTATTAGTGAGCTGTTCCCTCATAAAAATGATTGGTCCATTAAGGAACCATTAAATTAATTCATTTCTTATTCGACTCTGAGTTATTTATACAGATGTATTATATTATTTACAATGTATTTGCAATATAATACGCTACATATACATATACAACTTAAAGTAAGTCATATAATTTTAGATTCTGAATATAACGATGAATGTATTAATTTTACAATGATTTGTGTTTTTTATTTTTTATTTTTTTTTGTGTCTGTCATCACCTTTTAAGACAGTAAACGTGCTTGGATTTTCTTCAACAGTATCTTTTCTGATAGGAAAGTGAATATGGTTGGTACTTTGTGGGGTCAAAAATAAAATTTTTCCAATAGTTTTCAAAAGCGCCGTGAAAAACAAAAGAAAAATTAAGGAAAAATATGGGAATTTTTACGGTAAATCGATTTTACTCAAAATAGATTTTGGTTTTTGTTATTACTCTAAAACAAATGAACGTATATACATGAAAATTTCACTGGTTGTTTATATTTCCATTTTCTATACATAATAAAATTTTCCAAATATTTTGAGTTATTTTGAGCTCTTTACGGACATTTTCAGTTTCCATTTTTTTTAGTTTTTTTTTCTATAAATATCAATACAATTTTATTTGTTGGGTACAAAAGCTTAAAAATTTAATAGAAGGCTCCTAATATATTTTTTCAAGGACAGATGAAAAATATTAATATTAAAAATCCTTAGTTACAGTTTTTTGTTATAGGCCTAAGCATTTAAAGTTCAAATATTGACAAAATACGTAAAAATAAAGAAAATTTGCAAAACATTTCGAGTTAGAAATTCATAAAAATTGTTCTTCTTAAATCTAAGATATGAAAATGTAATACAAGATTCCTCATAAGTTTGTCTACCTTTATCAAAAATAAATGTCTACAAGAAACTCAAATTCAATTTTTATGAGCGTTTGAAATTCATATTTTTGCAACATTTTATATTCACTCGATTTTTCATGTAACGATTTTCTAATTTTGTTGTAATTAAAAAAATGACTGTAGATACTTGAAAATTTCATTGAATGTTTATATTAGCATTTCCTATACGCCATATAATTTTGAAAATATTTTGTATCTTTTTGAGCTGCTTACGGACATTTTAAGTTTTAAATTTTTTTATTTTTTTTTCTATAAATATCAATATAAATATATTATATACAAATTACTTTATTCACCTTAGTATCATCAAATATACTTCGTAATATCATAGGCTGACTAACCGTTTTCGCTAAGAATCGTTTTTCTTATACAATGATATTATATCATTGAATTCAAATTTAATACCATCCATTATTCAGTGACCCACTTGTAACCTACTAAACAGCAGAGCACCTTTTTTTATTTTAAGACGTTATCGATGTTTATATTGGATTGTAGGTCTGGTTGTAGTTAATTAGGCTTCTCATATATCTATTGTGTTATGTGGTGTTTGACTGTCAATATATTTCTTGTTTGAAATTTAGTAATTTTTTTCATTCACACATAATGTACCAAATTTAGTTTTTATACTTTACTGATTATGGTGTAAGAAGTATTTATTATTTTTTATCATAATTAATGATGTAATTTTAGGAAGTTTTGTGGCCTACCAGCGTCTGACTTATTCCAAAGCTTATCTGGAGACATGCCTAACTCCACTATTCACCGATATTCGACCATATACGAGTAAGTAAGAATCCTATAGTTTAATATTATACTTTATTAAATTAATTTTACTCCAACAGTTCTCCAGAAGATGTTGATTTATGGTCTGGTGGTGTATCCGAAAAACCTTTACCCGGAAGCATGGCAGGTCCTGTATTCTCTTGTATTTTAGCCACTCAATTTAGTTATGCCAGAAGAGGTGATCGTTTTTGGTACGAACTGCCAAATCAACTATCTTCGTTTACTCCAGGTATTCAAGTCAAACAATACATACTTAATAAATAAATAATCAAATATTAAAAATATGTTTTTAAAATATAATATTTAGATCAATTACAAGAAATCCGAAAAACAAGATTAGCTCGAGTGTTGTGTGATAACACTGATTTGATCGATACTATTCAACTGTGGCCAATTGTACTTCCTGATCATGAAATGTAAGAAATATTTAGATACCACCTACACTTATATTTTTAATTCGATTGTTATCAAACTTAATATTAAGTTTTTTCTGTGAAGATAAACGCCCAATCCGACAATTTTTAAAATTTAATATAAACAACATTTCATTTGTTCATAATAGATTTAAAATAAATATATTTTCAAAATGTAAACAATACTATTATAGTATTATGTATTAAAAATTTAAAAATAAAACTAAAATGTCATTGGTTTGTTTTTCTCTCTGAATAATATAGGTAATGGGTGCAATTAAATGTTTCATTAAGACATTAAGCTTAAGTCTTAAAAGGTTTGACATTTTTTATTCTGTGATGAAAAAAAATATATAATTAATACATTTATTATTTATATAGGAAAAAATATCAAGAAGTTATTCGTTGAAGTGTTGAATACATTAGATTTTATTTCATATTTGTTTTTTAACCTTATGTTAGAAAAATAATTGTAAAAGTGACCTTCAATACTGTCTTATTAATTAGCTTAACACTTTATTAATTTAAATTTAAATAAAAGTAAAACGAGAAATATTTCTCTCAATTTGCAGGTATTTAAAAAATATGTAATCCTGTTTAGTAGAAAAAATCTCGTCTACTTTAAATTAAATCAACTATAGTCAAATAAAAATTATTAAGAACTCATCGGATTTAGTCCATTAAGTACTAATACATTTTTTATTTTTGAAACAAATAGTGATTAACATAATAATATACTCAAGCAAATACAATTTAACACTTTATTAGTTTGTAAACTTTTTATCGTTTCATTAAATAATAAATAATATGTAAACGTAATTTTAATTAACTTGTCTTTTTGCAGAAATCCTCGAGTACCATGTCGTAGCGGAATTATTCCATCGTTAAACCTGAACAAATGGGCCGATTTCCCAACGACCTCGTGAATATATAGCCACATTTATTTTAGATCGAACACCACCTATACGAAATAGTATTTTAATGATACATTTTCTTAAGCGAAGAGAGAGTTTTGGAATCATTGCATTTATTATAATCGAGTATATTATGTTGCTAGTTTTATAATTTATAATATACACTAAGAGATTTATTTTCCTGCCAATTAATTAATGTATTAAATTTGTTTTGTTGTAATTAAGTGTAAAATAATAACTAATATATAACTTAGGTATGCATATTATTATCGGAAATAGTATTTTGATAGCTTTTTTTTTTACAATTAATTATTATATAATGCCATCTATTAACCTGCAAGCTACAAATTCATTTCATTGTAAAAGGATTCTGAAATTTCGATTTATCATATTTTTTTTGTATTTTTCGTGATTTAATGATTTTATGAACATCTTACACATCGAAGATTTTTTTCATTTTAACATAACTTATCACATACATTTTATACATTAATTAAAGTTTAAAACATATAATTATTTTTATTATTGTTTAAAAGAGTTGTTGTCATTTACCATTTAAGCTCGATAGTCGATAATTAAAACATAAAATATTACATATTATGTACACATGTATTTTGTGTATTAATTCAGTCTTAACTCAAAATCGTTCTTATCATAATGGCAACTATCTGGTATTATGCCTAGATGTAGGACAGTTGAAATGTTTGTATAAAAATTTAATTTAATTGAATTAAAAAAATAATTTTTTTCCTTTAGATTTATATAACTACTATTACGTACCTACTTGCAATTTAGATTTTATCCTTAATTGCGTATTTGTTTTTTGTTTGAGTTTTTAGGAAATTTTTTTTTTTGGGAAAGGGGAGCATTTTCAACTGTTTTTATTTCATCTATGATACCCATCTCTAATTAATGTTATTTAATAATTTTTTTATCATCCAGATTATAGAAATCTATTATTTAAATAGGTAGATAGTAAAAATTTAACAGTCCAAAGAATTTATGTTTAATAATTATTATATTTGTGAGCATTAAACGTTATTTAAAATCTTAGCTTGACTATCGAGGTAGGTATACTTTATTTTTGTTTAATGTAAAATATACAAAGCACTAATTATAAAATATATTTAAATTGTACTGACTTTGTATACGAATATTTCTATTAAAAAATGTATTTTATTTTATTCTTCATAATATAAGACAAGCTATACCTCCATTTTTCCTTATAATATTTCTCGATCGTGTTATCTTAGACCAGACAATGATGAAAAACTGTAAAACAATCGGAGGATCTTTTTTAATATAATTTTATTAATTGTTTACCATACCGAACTAGATATTATAATCTATCCAAGGTCAATCATTGTCTAACGAGATATCTTTACGTAACTGTATGATCTTAGTATAGGGATGAGAGAGGTAGGGCAAAACAACCTTGACGAAAGCATAGAAGCACCCAACATGTTTATTACTATATTAGTGTACCGACGGTATCAGCGCGAGTTCGCAGAAGTCATCAGAAATAGTGAAATTTTCAATAAGGGTAAGTGAATTTTTATATATTTTGCTTTTATTCGAGGGCATTTTTTCTTATAGGCACCCGTACGATACCAAATACTTATTTTAATTTTAAAATATATATTAAAATGATATTAAAGTTACTGAAAAGCCGATATCACAATCCTAGGTATTATTTAAAAAAAAACAGTTAGGCAATAAGTGAAATCTTGAAAGTTATGTATAATATATGTTTAGGCCAATATAATTTTGTTGTCTAGAATTTTAAATTGCCATTTTCAGTAGAGGTATACACTATACGTATAATGCGAACAAGACTTGATTTTTAATTATTATTATAACGTTTATAAGTTTTGTTCACGTAATGTATACTATGCACACTACGCAGCATATAACTTCTTTATTCTTTAGATACCTATTCATTTATTTCTATTTTTCAGTCAGTCAACAGTTTAACAGTCGTAGGTACATGTATCGACGTCGGTACACGTCTAATTCGATATTATTACTGTTTTCAATTTACTTAAGAGTTGGACAATATACCTAATAGGTACCAATTCGTTAAAACCATATTAAAATAATTGCACTCCGTGGTTCTAGATCGTTACATAAAAATGTTCGTTGACGAATACCTGTTAAAATATTAGAAACGTGGAAAACGATTTTACGGTTTAAGGAATATAATATTTTAATAAACAACATCGACCGTCGCGTCCTTCGCAACAATTCGAGGCAATAACCCATTTCATATATGATATTAATATACATTTATAAAAATACGTCTTTTCTAATTAATATACTTAATATGAATCAAGTGCCCGTTAAACCAACATGTCTTTATCATTATTACACAAATATTTGTTAATGCGTGTTTACTGTATTATACCTACGTATAGGTACTACTGTGCTAGGCGGTCAACACTAGTCGTTACGACTGTCAAATTCGTAACTATAGGATTTCAAGGTTTCTAGTTTTATAATTATACATGCATGTAATAATGCAATTGGGTTTAATTTAGAATGTATATAGGTGTCAAGCGTTATTATATTTGAAGTTCGATCGTATCGAACAGGTTTTCGTTATAAATATATATATCGTTCATAATAATGTAATACCTACGAGAGCGCGAATCTGTCAAAAAAAAAAATTACGTTTTTAATCCGTATAATACGAGTGCACCACTCGCACCGCTGCTGTAAGTCATTGTTATTGTTGCCAATAATAATGTATTGTACTTAATAGATTTGTCGAGTTTTTTTGTTACCTTAAAATTGCATACACAAAACGCCGTCTTATTGAAAATAATAGGTGACGAATTATTAGGTTTTTATGTGCATAATATTTAAATATATTATACCATTCTCACTCGTAACGTGCAGTGCACCATGCTTCAGGTACCCATCAATGGAAATAATAGCCAAAACGTCAAGTGCTTGCGGTTTACACGGTAATTTCGTTCCTTAATTGCTGCTTTTCGTGAACAGTCGCTGACAAAGCTCCAGTTTGTCCGGTCATGGTTGATGGTCATCACCGTTGATGGTGAAAGTGAAACATCTTTGAAAAAAAAAAATACAAACAAATAATAGTTACAATAATAATAATAATAGTAATGATAAAAATAATAAAATGACCTCCAAGGACGCGGTACGTCCAGTTGCCAACGACGTTGCATAATCGCGATCACAATAAAATAATGTCCATTAAAAATTAAATATACTCTGCGCATTGCCCGGCACATGACCCCTAGTCACGTATTGTGAGATAAACACGATCGTAAACTCGGAATATATATAAACTCTCAGGCGAACCTGCCTACATATGTAAACTGCAGAAATTTAATGGGTGGGTATGTATGTTATAATATATTATTATTATTTATTTTATATTTTATAAATAGTTGCACAAGATATTATATTATAATATGCCAAGTAGTCGGCGAACACACTCTTATACACACACGGGGGTTGGACTTGTCAGCTGGCACCTCTGCCGGGAACTGTGAAAGTTTTGCATTCCGTTTCGCGTTTGCGTGGCGGGTTACTCTATATATTGCAGGTACCGTCGTCATCGTCGAGACGGTTTAATAATGAAAGAGATTAAAAAATTTTTTTAAATAAAAAAAAAAAACACAAATAATATTTTACACGCGTGTACGGTGTTTTTGTGGTAGGTATTCTATACTTTCCAAGGACTTTTCAGTCCGGTTTTGAATACCTATATATATATATATATATATATATACATATATTCGTTATAAATTTACAAGACCCTCTAGAAATATTTCCGATTACGAATATTGGATCGCACGTGCATTCTTCGACGTCCATATCATTAGGTTTTGGTATAATGGTATTATTATAGTATAGCGGTACCTCGTACCTATAATTGCTATTCGAATATTGTGAAATATTTTGATCTTGACCATTTGAATTATAATAATAATGAATAGCATTTAAATATTTCAAATAATATAATAAATCGAGGACCAGTTTAAACATTGCTGAAACGGAATCACTGACTATAGGTGTACTATATATATATTATTCTACGAGAAAATCGCGGAAGGTAATTATATAATAATATCAACACCGAGTTGAATGCATTCGCGTTATCTGCAAAGCTATTTTTAGGTTAAGGACTGAATATGCTTATTAAAAAGTTCTATAAAAAAAGTTAAATGTTACGCAATCAAACTCAATTAAATTCCGTTTTAGTTAAGTTTCACAGATTCTAACATAAGTTTTGATGATATTATACTATCGTAGGTATATTATATCATTAAGTATATATAAATTGTATAATATGATAATATCTACATAAGCTTTAAATATTATAATGCATGTATAGATATTCTATTATATTATTTTATTGTAAACAATAAATGTATGAATTTGAGATAAAATCTTAAAAGAAATGTACAATAAAAAATATTAAAACACCTGTTAATTTGTGAATTATTTGCAGCATGATGCAATAATTTATAGTTTTTGGTAAATATTTTTATCATAACATCAACATATTGTGTTAATTTATTTTACGAACAGTGTCAGTGTGCATGATGTACATCTCTAAATTTTTAATTATCTACTCGCATCTTACTAAAAATTTAAATACAATTAAACTTAGGTTAGGTATATAGCTACATATATGTTCATTAATATCATACCTACTCACGTGAGGTTTTTACTAGTGCTTCGTAAATTGTAATTTAATTTTGTTGTACAACTTTACAAGGTGTATATTGTTACAAGCAGTAGAGGCTATTATAATTATAAAAAATAATTAGTTCACTTCGCAGTTACTTAAGTTGTTAAATGTTATAAATAATAAACGTGTATACATAATATTATTATTAAAGTATTACACAGCAGTGTGTATATGTATTTATAAACGAGCTTAACTAATTATTCATTCCGACGTATAAATGGTTGTTATTTTTCATGCTATTATAAAAAATCGTCTAGTATTATAATAATAATATAGGTAAGCATAGAACAATATGTCGAGGGGGGGGGGAGAGTATACAATAGATCAACGGGATGGGGACATCAATTAGATCGAAACGCGATTGCCTTCGATAAATTGGATTGGATTCGCAAACCTGGAGAAAAAAAATTATAACAATAATAACCTAGACCTTAAACTTGCGTGCGGCTGTAGGATGATCTCTGCAGAAAAACTTACGTAAGAAAAAAAAATACTTGCAATTTATTGCATCATTTATTTCCATTCGCATATAATATAATATAATAGTCATGGCATTGAAATAATCGAACATGTGAGAAATAATAATTAACATAATATGGAAAATGTTGATACTATTTTTATCGGAGTATCGTGTGCAAACACGGATGAATGAATGTTTGTGACCTTCAAAATGAATCAGATGCATGCCCAAAACCAATACCGAATTCAAAAAAACCAATAGGTATAGGTATACAAATTATAATATTGGGTACCTTGCTTTTGTTTTTTATACTTATATGTGGTAGGTATGTACCTGGGTACCTACCTACCATTGTTCGTATTACAATTCTTAAACCTATATTATACTGTACGAGCTATATAAATACGAGTTAATACCCAATAGGTATATTGTAATTTATGTTTCAATTCATAATAATTATTATTATCACAATATAAACATATATAGTAGGTATACACACGTATATTATACACATTTTTTTGTACTTGGCTGAAATTTGTTAGGATTCACATTGAATTATTGAAAAGGTATGGAACTATGAAAGGACCCACTCACAGGCAACAGACGATATTTGATGAGCAATTTTTCAAAAATTAAGATTTGACAAAACTAAAACTAAAAAAAAAAACATTCAAATATTAATAATTATTATATTAGCTATTTCTAGAACAAGGACATCAATGCCATATAAAATAAGATAAAATAAAATTTAATAACCTAAGAAAATACCACAATAATATTAAACGTTTTTTTGGGAGCATACTACTTGCGTCCGAAATTATTATCAGTAGGTGAGTTGCGTCCCGCAAAAAAAAGGTTCAAAAAGGTCATAGCCGATTTGCGTCCCAGTACACATTTTTTTATGACCACGTTTTTAATTGCGTCCCAAAAATATCGATATAATCGATATAAAAATGTAAAAAAAAAAGTATAAAAAAAACTATTCTGAACGAAAACGGTCAGTCAGTCTATGATATTACTAAGTATATTTCAATCCTTAGCTATAATTAAAAGTTGAATGAATATTTTTCAATTTTCACGCTTTTTTTTTTATATTTTGTCATGGTAGTAATATTAATAATAATAATATAAAAATTCATGTTATAATAAATTATCAGTTCAATTCAATTGCAATAATAATAATAATAATAATAATAATATAAAAATTCATGTTTTACATTTCAAAATAATAATTGCAATAGTCATAATATAAAAATTCATGTTGTAATAAATTATCAGTTCAATTCAATTGCAATAATAATAATAATAATATAAAAATTCGTGTTTACATGTTTTACATGTTTTACACTTTACGTGTATCGAATCTGTTGTTTTAATACTTTAGAAAAATTCAAAAATACTAGGTGATTATTCAACCCCTATAACATAACTACATATTTTCATATTTTCATAAGTCCTCATATTTTCAGAAGTTCAAATTATTTATCATATTATATTATATGCACAAACATGAACATTAATAAGCAAATTTTAATCTTTATAAATGTTTTCAAAGTAAATACGCTCACGTGTTGTTATGGGTGTACTGTGTACATATACTTTACGAAAGAAAGGATTTATACGCTAGTAAAAAATTATATTTTTGCCAATAGTGTCGGAAGTGACTTTCACCTTATTGCTGGTTGGCCCTACCACAACACCTAATAATTATTGATATTATGGTCCGGCGCCACTGGTTGACCGTAAACGTTTTGAATAAAATAAATCAATAGCTATTTACTTACTTTGATTTCCACGAAAATCGAAAGCAATAAACAATATAAGTAGAGGTGTAATAGTGGTGTTCGATGGCTGTACATTAGTCAGCAACGCGTACGGTGCTTATTTAAGGGCGTCACGCCACTGCAGGCCACTGATTTACGTCTATATATTATATTAATATATTAAACGAATTTATGTGTTCCAAACACTACAGACAAATCGATACATGATTAAACATTATGCTTTTGTATTCCGGTACCACTGAAAAGATTAATAATAATTCAACCCGTTTATGATTCAGTCGATATTATGATTATGAAATTGATTATTTCAATAATATAGGTTTGAACTTTACGTTAAAAATCATTAGTTTTTTTGTTAATTGTTTTCACTTTGGACTTTGGAGTTTGAACTACTATGAAGTGCAGTACATTATTGTACCTCACTGCTCCTATTGAACAATTTTGACAATAACGATTGTAATAACCGATCGATATAATCTAATACAGGTAAATATTGTTAATGATATTACTACATTAAATTAAGATTGCATTATATGCATATCATTACATATACCTAAGTATGATGCACAAATTTAATGCTATACAAAACGATAAAATTATAAAAATAATTGTTTTAAAAATATTCACGTACTACACAAGTACCTATATATGTTATTATTTTTTTTAACGATCATTTTTCAGTTCGGTTTAAAAAAAACGTAATTTCTTTTATAGTTTTCTTTTTAAATTGTACATATATTTATTTCAAGGGTAACCTATATATAATTCATTTAAAACAAATTACGTGCCCATGATATTTTATATTATAATAAAATTGCGTCTTCATAAACAGGTACAACATATTATGCATTAAACATTATTTAATTGTTGCACCCATTTCACATAGACCTATAACTATCCATATAGCAATTTTAACAATATTATATTATGAAAAATAAATATAATACCTCGCAAAACTATTTTCACAATCGTGAACATTTTTTTTAAGACCATCGTTTGTTGGTATTTCAAGTGTTGTCTTTTCTTCATACAGCTTTTTTTAGGGCCTTAGGTCATCGAAAATGATTGATGTACTCACACAAAATTCTTGTAACTTCTACCTAACTTTACCACCTAACATTAATAAGCGACTAACAACAAATAGGGAATAATAATTGCATTATAGTGTAAACATTTTATATAGAAAAGCAAGTCGAAAAAGTTTACTATAAAAGTAAAGATGATGGAGAAAACGGAAGGTTAAATTATTAAAAATACTTTATTGATTGTCTTATCTTTATACAATTAGGTACTTTAAACGGTGAAGTATTGGACTGGTAAAAAAAAAGAGGTATAGTTTGAACTTTGAACAAGAAAATAATTTAAATTTGATAATTTATACTATATTGTTTTACAATACTTACTTAACTTTAATACAATTGATTTTAAGTAAAAAAAAAAAAAAATATTTGATGAAGTTCACTATAAATGTATATTTCATATAAATGTAACTATACATTTTTGTATAAGCTCAAGTTATCGGGACATCCAGAGTCGATTTGATAACATCGGACGTTAATTAGCTATAGGTGTACCTACTACCTGGTACAATAAATATAATATTAAGCTATTTCGTATCGCGTTTTTAAATTTTCACATATTACATTTAATTAGAAATCTTTATGGATCGGTAATTAAAAACTTGAACTTTACTTTTTATGAATCGTTTATAGAACAATTAGTCTTGCTGGCAAATTAAAAAAATAATTAAAAAAAAATTGAGTAATTAATAATACGTAATAATCTCAAATTTTTAGCATTAGTTTTCGAAACGATTTTTTTATACGTTGCACGTATCATATTTCGAGGATATATTATGGACTTAGATTGGACAGATAAATACATAAAAAGGACTACCTAGTACCTACCGTTGGTAACAATAATACTAACGCATAAAAAGTATGATATACAATTTGTACGTTATTATTATTATTATTATAATTGGAAACGTTGATTTAAATTTAAATAATAACATATCGCACGTACTTTGATATTTTACATCAACAGGTTGTTAGAGCCAATAATAATATTATATTAATTCTCGGTTTACCTAATTAACCGAGTCAAGAAACTCTAACGTCGGTTTTCTAATAACGGATGTTGGTACCTACCAAACGACTGCCTGTTTTTTATTACTTTTTTTTCAAATACGAGTAACTTAACAATATAATTATATTGATATATGTGTACCTACGCGTTTTCAATATGTTAAAATCCATATTATATTAATAATATATAACCGCCATTTCAGCGTCACTCGAGAATTTCCATATTATACGATTTTATCTAATTTGACCTTAATAAATATTCGTACAAAACAATAATGTTCGAATAAAACATTCATAAATACATTATTATTATTATTAACATGGGGTAATTTGTAAATCGTACACGTCGTGTTTGGGGACATTTACATTGGAAAGCATTTGAAATTTGATATCCCACGCGAGTAGGTATAGCTACAACGTAGTTACCCACGTCCCACATTAATATATAACTAACATCGCACTTTAATCTATGAAAACGGCTGTTTTAAGAACAATTTACTAACCTAATTTTACGAAAAAAAAAAAAGCAACGCAACAATTAAACGCGAACCTTGTGTTGTGCTCCATTGTAGACGTACGTATATAATGTATGTTTGTTTAAAGTTTTTTAATTTTTTTTTTTTTCATATTATTATCATTTATTTATTAAAGTTACGTTAGGTAGGGTCATCAGATAGAAGTACACAGCCTTGTGTCTATTTTATTTATTATAATACATTATGCACATATTTTTTCTCTTTACCATCGCTGTTATTACTTTTGATACGCAACGTAGGTACTGTCCTCAATGTTCAGCAACCGTGAACCAAAAACCGGAATAAATCGTTGCCGCCGAACTCTGTGCGCGTGTTTTACTCCGACGATGACCCTATAGCTGGTATATTATGATCATAATAACAATATTATTACGATATTTACAAAATATATATTATTATTATCGTGACACCTGTACCCGATAAAAATAGATTCGCACATACATAGGCCCGTAATCTCTGAGGCAAGGGGGACAAACTTCCCCCTCAGATATTTAACTGAGCTGTCATTTATGTAATTTTACATTATAGATTTTTAGTTTTACTACCCCCCTCCCCCTAAGAATTTACCCCAGATTACGCCTATATGCGCACGGACATTTGTATAATAATAATAATATGCTATCGATCTATGGTCGTCGAAGAGACACCGTCTACGAAAAGATATGTGTAATATCGGAACGATTATTATTATTATTATTATTATTATTTATTACCTATGCGAGATGTTTAAATATTACGAGGACCGATAACATAATAATACGGCGATGACGTATACAAGGTCCGGCTAAACGTATAATATAATATAATATTAGCATTGAGAAATTAGCTGCAAAAGAACGGACATAACTTATGATTTGAAAATAACCGCCGTTGGAAGACGTCGACCTTGAATCGAATAATAATAGTTATTTAATCTGAGTGTAAAAATCTCTATACGACAAAAGATCATAATAATATAATATAATGCGAGAACGACGCGCCGTACACGTCGATTGTATTGTATTTTTTAAGTGATTCTCCGAGATATTCGTTAATAATTATGGTAATCGGATCTTCTTCATTTTTTTTTTTTTTTTTTTTTTTTTTAATAGGAGACGACTACACGGCGTCTAATTATAGAGTTTGATAAGCTGAAGCTTTTTAACAACGAGTACAATATGTGTATCTCGTACCTACTTAGCATATTACGTAGCACATTATATAATATTATATGAATGATAATTAATAAAGCAACAAGTACGAATACCGGAATACGTTTCAACAAGTGTATACATTGATGCGATCTAAAAATAGATTATCAATAATAAGGTATCTACAAAATATGGACTTAAAACTAAATCCACCAAATAGAATGTTTAATTATTTATTAATTAAAAATCTATAGTCATTTATGTCCTAATACTATGATTTTGAGCACGATATAATATTATCATTTTTATAAGAACATTTACAATCTGTACAATTTGCACAATAAGTAAATATGATAACTGACATAATACTATATATACATATATATAAAACACACGAAGCACATGATGAGGGAAATCATCCAACGATGGTACCCTCCAGTAATTTATTATTTTTATTCATTAATTTAATAGGTCAAGGCACCAATTTCTTTTGAGTTGGGTGGTCAGGAAGAGTACTTGATTCTAGGTGACTGACTAAAGGTTTGGGATGGTGTTGCAGTTTAGAGTGAAATCTGTTATAGTACAATTTAGCTAGTTGACCAACTGTTGAAATTCTTAGATCTTTGTGCAGGGTTTCATTTGTTACGTACCAATGGGCCGAGGCTATTAGCCGGAGAATAATGGACTGAGAAGCTTGGATAGTGCGGACTTGAGAAGGTTTGGCACACCCCCAGATTTGCATACCGTAAGCCCAAATGGGTCTGAGTAGAGATTTGTACAATGTGGACCTTGTGTGTATTGACAGTTTAGATTTGAGAATCGGCCTAAGTAGATGAAGGCGGTTGTTAAGGATTTTATGTTTGGAATTTAAATGCGCTTAATATTCGTATGAAAAATTATTATTTATCATTGTTATTACTTCAATTTTATTTTAATTTAAGACATTTTTATTATAGCACATTATAATATAAATTAATGATAAATAATTAAGTAATAAGTACGAATACGTTTGAAAAAGTGTATAAATTGATGAGATTCAAATATAGATTATCAATAATAATGTATCTACAAAAGTACAAAATATGGACTTTAAACTAAATCCACCAAATAGAATATTATTTAACTATTTATTAATTAAAAATCTAGTCACATATGGAACACGATACAATATTATTATCATTTAAAAAAAAACATTTGTAAATATCGTAATGAATAAATAATATAATAATACATTATTCGTATGATAAATTATTATTTATCATTGTTATTACTTGAATTTTATTTCAATTTAAGGACTTATATGTAAGTATATAGGAGTATATAGGTATACTATAATATATTATGTATCGGAGATAAAAATCAAAATGCTAATTAGTATATTTAAATAATTACTAGATAAATATCAATAAATATTGCTCAATTATACGTTCATTTACCCGATAAAATATGAAATTTATAATTTTTCTATGAAGGTAATAATGACATAAATCGTGACTAATATGGATTTGAATACATATAAATAAAAAAAATCATAGATATCACAATAAATACATAATACATAATTATAAACATTGAAAATGTATTGTTTATCATTGTTTATTATTAGTTCAATTTTATTTTAATTTAAAGATTTATACTTACGTCTAGCCAGTAGCCATATACGTAATACATGAATATATTATAATGTCATATCAGAGTTAAAATGCTCATTAGTGCTTTTAAATCATTATTAGGAGATATACCTACGGATTATTATCTATTAATATTATTGCTCACTGGGTTTGTTCTTAGCGAGTACCTATTTTCCGCATTAGCCAATCTAATTAATTATTGAATTATTTGCTTAATGTATGTCAGTAAGATATTACTAACATTATATTTTCAAATAGTCATAACAACCATTTAACATTTTTTTAATTTCATCGTATCATATCGATAGACCGAATCGTACAAAACTAAACAGTTTAATTAAAATTATATTAATCGTAATGGAAAATAATGCAATCACGGTGGTGAACGAGATAAATAACAATTATTGAGTAAACTACTAAAATCATTTTATACTTTTAAAACTTAATTTACAATTTATCTAGAATATGGTTTCAGATGATATTTCGACATTTAAACGTTTTTAAATAATCACTTATAATGGTAATTAGAAAGTGAAGTAGGTTTTAAGACACTCGAGTTGTACATTATAGAAAACGATCAAAGAACATTTAGAAATCTGAAATTCCATTTGCGAATACCTGTACCACCTGGCACCTACCACCTGTTGCAGGACTAAACTACTAAAGCATACATATTTAAATGTAATTATAATCTACTTATTAAGACGATGTTCATCGAGCAATATAAACTGCTAAATTTCTTTTTCTTTAAACATTAATAATGACGGTATTATTACTTTAATGTAAATATGTATACTGCAGTCGGAAGTTTTGATATTATTTTTTAATGTTATAGGAAATCGAGGGCTAATGTACCTATATACTTCCATTGTAATAGTACGTTTTGTTTTCAAAACGGAAATTAAACGTATTATTAATCACTCCGAAGTGCTAAGAATTATCGTTTTATTGTCAAGTCGAGTGTTCTCTCCGGTACACCTGCGGGAGATCGCCCTTGGACATGGCCCATACCTACGTACGGCGTTTTATAATAATATATAATATATTATCGTGCACAATATCCGGCCAACAATATAATGATTATTGTTAGTGATGTTAGTTATTGCTTATTAGTTATTAGTTATTACACTCGGTACAATAATCATACGATATTAATAATATGTAGAGGACCTCGACGTCGCTCGTGACGCATTTGTTCTGCGATATCTCAGCGGCGTTGTCGATTGAAGCGTCATCGATTCGGTCAAAAGAAGACAACAATATTAATATAGGTACGGGTAATAATATGTATTATCATATTGACTACCGAATTGTGTTATACAATATTTATAATAACAATAATATAATCAATGCCAATATAATATGTAATAATAAT
>WHPZ01565445.1:0-11690 GCA_016617965.1 Macrosiphum rosae
GTTGTTATTCAAAAAAGTAAAAAACTTAAAAAATTATAAGGATAAAAAATATTTAAAAATATAATTTTTTAATAAAAACGTTGTTTTATAAGCGACTTGAAAGTATGTAAAAAAATAATTTCAAAAAAATTTACACTTTTTGAAATAATGAGTGTTGTTTGATAAAAGAATCACCCAGTATATATTTTTAAATACTGATATTTAATTTTGAGTAGGTGTCATCAAAATACATATAAAGCTACTAATTATAATTTACTTGTATATTTGATTTGCAAGTGAAGCATACGAAAACAAACAATACTATCGGTATGATATTGTAATAGAAACTGGTCCAATTGTCAATATGAAATACAGCCACAAAGGCTCCCACCAACATAAGGAATATAGTTCCTGGTCCTAAAATGGTACCACCCATTAACATGATCTAAAAGTAATCAAATGTCAGATTAGTAAAAAACAATCACTCATTAGATATGTAGGTAGGTATACTATAATAATTTAAACGAAAATATTTACATGATAGCTGATGTAAGGCATTGAAATGTTATCGTTTATTTTGATCGTTTTTTTGTAATCCATTAGCAAGTCCATGATGTTCGCCATTGTCGATGGTACCCATCTTCTTCGCTGATTATAAAACTCATTAAAGCTTTCAGGGCAGTGAGTATACGCGTCACTAGCAGCTGAATATTCTACTCGATATCCTCTTTGTAATAACAATGTACACAACCATCTGTCTTCGCCTTAATTTTTTAAGTAATTTCATTAGTAATAGTTTTTATTGTTTTTATGTTCATCGTTATTTACCTTGATCATATTGTACGTAATGTCTGGCTTCGTCAGATTTCAATGTATATCTTTTCATCACGTTATCGTCCATAAGAGCTTTACCTCTGAACAGTGAGAAACATCCAGGACTACAAAGAACGCAACCAATCATGTGTTCAGTAGCTTTTTGGAGCCAATGACCAATTGCGTATTCAAAAACTTGATACCACGCCAATGGACCTATACAATAAATAAATAGGTACAATATCATTAAATCAGGCTCATAATCAATTTAATTTGCTAGGATTACCTCCTCCAATTGGATGGATTCTACCACAAGCGGCTCCCAAATTTTTATTTTTTTTCATTAAATCTATTAAAAGCCTGACCGCATGTGGCTGGAAATCAATATCACCATCGAGCGTCAATAAAAACGTATTTTCAGCAATGACTTCTTTCCGTTCAACGGAAATTGGTAGTTCCATTAATCGATGACCAAGTAAGTAGTACATGTACATGACCTGACTCCATCGTTTTCTGTGTCGGATTTTGGATTTGTCTTTGATGTGTACAGTGAGCTTAGTTTTTCCAGGTAACGTCCATACTAAACGGCCACCGTATGGAGAGGGATATTTAGTTGGTGGTTTGATGCGTATATTCGTTTCGTGCACGTGAGTTGCTGCTTCGTCGATTGTACTTACTAAAAGCTTTACGAATCTATTTACTTGATTCCAATCATCGTTTTCATCACTTATTTCGAATCCGTCATCCATGAATATGTGAGCTGAATAAATTATATTTTAAACTTAGATCAGTTTACATAATATACAGAATATTTTAATTACTTTCAAATTCATAGTAGTCTGGATCAACTACACGCAAATATTTCTGGGCTACTCGACGGGCGCACTGATCTTCATCCATTCGGAGGATCGACTTTAACATCTCCATCATTTCCTCGTGAGTTTCGTGCCACATAGTCGCACACGCATAAATCCTAGTAATACTGTCAGATTTCTTCACAGTTTTAGGTGCTGTACTACTAACATCCGTGTGCACAGATATTGTTTCATAATATTCATCTGGTTCTTTATCTCGGTCAGCCAAGTCCTTGACGAATAAATGTTGTTAGATTAAATAATTTAAGATGTAATCAATTAAAAATTCTTACTTCAGTTTTGACGTCTTTTTCGTCGTCCCATCTCCTGTTCATTCCTAACGATTGATCGATCAGCAATGAATCGTACATAGGTCTTGCGAAAAGCTTTTCAGTGGTTGCTAAACGTTCACACTTAGGTGTCCAAATATGTAACGTTACCCACGTTTGAGATAGAAGCCACAGTAACCATACCCATACGTGCTAAAAAAACATTACAGTTATAATAATATGTGCTACATAATATTATTAATATTGATTCAAGCAACTCACTTCTTTGGTGATAAAATTGTTTAAGAAATTGACATCGGGTGTATCGAAAAATAAATAATCAGGGATAGAGTTATGGAAAAAACAAGGATCATCGTGACGCAAACCACATGCGATTATCAATACAGACATGGTGACTGGTACTGTTAGATTTACAGGGAATGCATAGCTGAATCCTTGAATCATAATTTTGCAAGCAAATTTTCCTGTGAAAGAAATAAAATCATGGTAGTTATTAATGTATTATCAATTGTAAATAGTATTATAACTATTTATAATTATTAACATTTAGTATCGTACATTTAAAACAATAAAGAAAAGTTTATTTTGCAAATAATTAATAAGGTAATCCCACATACTATAATATATTTTGTATATTTAATTTAATGGTGAACTCATTAGACACTAGCAATTTTATTAATATTAATATATTTACCAAATATATAACAAAGATATGCTGAAATAATTTGTAAAAGAAGTACGTGCATTGCAGTTACATATTCTGCATCGATGTCAACCGAATCTCCAGTTGTAACTATATCGGCAAGATCTGGTAAAATAGTTCCACTTCGCGTTACTTGATTTACCTGAATAATGCGTGAACAAAATAATAATCTTAATATCAATCACAGTAATATTAACAATTTAACTATTATAAATTACCTCGAGAACTTGTATCTTGTGTTGTGAAAATCCAGCGTTGACTAATGAGAAGATTTGTGTAACATTTTCACCTTTAAAGAACATAACTACTAACATGAAACACATGAAACATAACATTTTCCAAACAGACATTAGCATGTATATGAAATAACGCGTTCTTCTCATTCGGTCTTTTATATGGTATGCAAACTTCATAAATCCTAAAAATTCAAAAACAAATTTGCTCAAACGTTCTTTTCAAAATATTTCATAGACATTATAATTTAAAGTATGACTTACCAAAAAATGTATTTTTGGTTGTATAATTTTCCCAGTAACCACAAGAAATACAAAATACTGAAATCGGGATGGCGAGGTTATTCATTTGTTTTTCCGGGTGTAATAAAGGCCATAAAAAGAAGCCAGTGGCTTGTGATCCCACGGCAATTAGATCCATTAAGACTTTTGCGTAGACTTCAGACTTTTCCGAATTCGTTTTACAACCTTTTGTTGTCCTCGATAATAAATCTGCAAAATTTAACTTTTTTTATCGATTGCTCTATAAATAAATTTAAAAAATAATAAACTTACTGAGCAAAGCTGGCATGAAACAAAGACAATTAGTAAGCATCGCACCTTTGACTACGTCTAAATTTGGTAGTACGACATACACAAGCAAAACTAAGCCAAAGACGTGAAGGGTTTCCATAATTAGCACAAATACAAAATCAAACAATGGAGGTCTTTTACACGACTTGAAGAAACAAATTCTCAAAGATCGTATTAAAGTACCAATTTCTGGAACGATAAATGCCAACAGCAAACACCATATCCACGCGACACGTTCTTCCGTTGGGAGGTTGACAACGTAAAATTTATCACGACCTGTGAAAAATGAGTTATATAATGTTGGTTTGATTATAAATACTTGATTACAAAGCGCAAGTGTAGCTCAGTATAACAATCAATTACTAAGTTCTTTATTGCAGAATGTGACGACGCGATCAGCTCTGATTTGAGATGTCATGAAGAACATACTAATCTTAGATATAACGCCACAACACAGGACAACAATGAATGTGGTCAAATATGCTAGGATTTTCAGCACACGTATGGTGAATTCGAGACATGCTTGGTTGGCCATAGATCCGCTGTCGCTGCGCGGAGGTAAATCTCGAAAAACGTCCCATGCTTTGGTATCTGCCAAAGTCCTTTGACTAAAATATGCATGGCATTAAATCATCAAACCAATTTGTTTTAATCACACTACGTCATAATATATATTTAAAAAAATTGAAAAATACCTTCCACCATATAAGTCTTGGGTTAGAGGTGAATTTTCGTCATCGTCCGAAGAATTATTCTCGTCACTGTCGTGAAGTCTTTGGTGAGACATGTTATTCACGGATGGAACGAACGACAAACGCGACGTCATGGCGCTGAAAACAATATTTAAAGCCGTGTTTAAAAAATTAAACAGATAATATTACAAAAATAATGTTTATTATAAATAGGTATACTTTCTAATTTTATAGTGTACCTAGGTAGCTGTATAAGTAGCAAATACGCATTAATCCATTCAAAACCATATTTTACTTGGTTAAATTATGAATTATTTATAAAATATATGTTTCATATATCACTAATAATGTTATAGGTAGAAAATTAATAAATAATGAATCCTATAATGTTTAGTCTTAGTAGGTATTCGAATTTCTAACTATATTTTAAATGAACAATTTTATGTTTTATTATTATTACTAAAACTTAGGTACCTACCTATATAATTTAATAGTTATATCATGATCACTTAAGAAACTCAATTATTATTTTGGAACATAGGTATTAAAAATGTATGTATACTGGAGAGTTAACACTTAGTTCGAGTTTCGGTTCGCTTGGAAACACGTCCTAAACAATGTATTTTGAGGTTTATTTAAAATTAATCATGCGATGTAAATAATATAATGGATACAACTGTTTAAAGTGTTGAATATTATATTACTTAAAAAATAGGTAGGTGTGAATAATATTTTCTACTAGAAATTGATATAAATAATTATTAAATTTTTTCTAAATTTTTTCTATAATTTTTCTATTCACTTTTCCCGTAGATAAGTCAAGCCCGCCCTTATAGTTGTCGGTGTTCATAAGTCATGGATAATAGTTTTATGGATCAGATATTTAATTTATTTCATTATTGTTATTAGTATTATTGTTTCTGCAAATAATAAAGACTAGCCAGACGTTTTGTTTCCATTTTACAGCTAACAATGGAAATTAATGCATGTACACAAGTTTCCATTCAATAAACTGATACACGTGGAGCCAAAACATATTTTGATTGTCTCCGATGTTTTATTTCATTGATTTATCCGACACGATATTGAACTTGCTATTTTAATTCAAATGCGGCTTATTTAAAGTAATAAGTTTACAACTGATGTCTCGTGAACTGTGTTTCAAGGATAAGCAAAGAGAAAGAGGTGTATAATATTATGTATTAGTCATTTGTAAAAATGAGTATACATATTATGACCTGTTCACGACCTTTACTATAAGAATGTTAAAACTGTGGTTATCTGTCATGGACCATAGTTGTAACATGTAGTCTTATATAGGTTCTAAGGTGCCTGCATATTATGTCCGTTGTACCTATATAGGTATGACTCTTTATTACTATAGTACCTACATAACTATTTTGAAAAATTTATATTACGTCAGAATAATGTCGTGAGGATAGATGTTGCAATAAAAATATGTTATAATATAGGTACCTAAGCTATAGTTATTTGGCACCAACATTAGGTAGACTAAATTTAAATTCAATATTTCACTAATTCACTTTCAGTATTCAAAACCTATATAAGCTATCAATAATATTACTGCGTTAGCGAGAGGAACATTTTTATACATTGTTTTATTATACTGTATTACTGTGATAACAACTTATATAATTAGGTACCCAATTAATGAATAAAAAATAATATGTTTCAGATATATTCAACAAAAACTATATCTATTGTCTTGCCGTTTTGGTAATAATATAATTTTATTATTTATTAGACATAATATTATATTATATTACATATACAAATATTTATCTTAGTGTCAACCGATTTTGATTGTTTTGTACTCGGATTATTCTTTAAATTTTTTGTATAAAGTATACTGCAGTAAGATACTCATTATTTTAATGCGGACACTTTTTATATAATATTATTATATCTTCGTTAATTATTTCATGAATACAATATTGTATTACAAAAATAAATGTATTTTAAACTGTTACATACCTAATAGATATTTTATCATTTTGCTTTAATTTAAATATTTGTTTTTGTTCTTAATTAAAACTTAAAACGTGTAATAAATTATAAACGATTTTATAATATTTTTTTCTTTTTTAAACCGGTTTTAAACTGCAGTCATGGTGTAGGAAAAAGTATGCCAGTGGTCCAATTTAATCGGTACAATAAACAGAGAAAAATAATTCGTTTACGGTGCATGATGATGTTTTAAGTATAATCTATGCGACCGAGGTTTACACTCTATATTGTACTATGACGATTCTAAACTACCGAACGAAGTTGTGGAATATACAATGACTGGAACGGTCAATGTCAGGACACGTGTAGTCGGAATACCATCGCGTCTCCATATACATAATATCTCGACACGTATTTAATTTCCCATTAGCGATCGCAAAACGTCTTAACAATATTATTCGACTTGTGTAGAGCGGTGACCTGAACGCTAGAGAGGGGAGTCTAGAGAAGGCGGCCCTGGGCGAGATTTGAATTGAAATTAAATCAACGATTTACAAATTACAAAATAATAATATATAATATAATGATAATAGCGCACAGACAATGCTAGCGATGGACACAAATGAAGTTAATTAAAAACAAAATAAAAATCGCCAATAGCGGGAAGACGAAAAATACCGCGGTGCATGAAGGTATGATTATTACTATCATTATTTATTACTATCGCCTACGTTGTCCGAATCTTATATAATAGGTTTACTCGTATTTCTAACATAATATTTAATATTCAATTTAAAAAAAATGCCGTCTTATCTATTACCATAGGGACCGGTTTCCACTACATTTTAAATTCCACAGACGGGTACTACTAAAGATTGCGACTTTAACCCTAAAGGTTATATTGAATAAATATCATCGACATTTTTTTTGTCTCCAATAGTATATAGGTATACGATTGATACCTAAGTGATATTTTATCCTCGATTATCAGGTACTCACTTGCAGCATACGTCTATAATGTTTATTTTAACACTCATCTATTTTAAAATTAATAATAAATATATTGAGGATATTTTTTTGGAACATTTCAGGCATTATGAAACAGCTGATGTAAAATAATAATTGCTATGGTAAATTCCTTATGCACTAATAACGTCAGACTTATTAAAACCCTCATTAATTTCGTACGTTCAGATACTGATTTTAAAAATTTAATTCTATAATTGGCTTTGTGCAATGCGATATTTTCTTAGTTACCTATGTATTATTTTCTATACATTTCCTAAGTTTTTTACGTGTGAGATATTTGCGGGACAATTTATAATAATATGTTCTTGATGTGAACTGTATAGGTTTCATATACAGCGTCCGGTTCGTTTCATTTTCGTAGTCGCAAAATTTGTATCACATAGCGTATATACACGCTATACAACGTGTCTGTATATATAGTTGTAAAATGAATATTATGGTCTAGTATAGCAAGGCACATTAGCCGTGAAAGTGAAACGGTCTCTGGTCGTCGGTTCGAGTGAAAGGAAAAATCTAAGGAATTGGTGCATTGCTTTATTTTTATTTCGTTCTTAACATTCGTATTTTATTTGTAAACGAATACAACAACACCTATACAATGCCTAGGTATATAATATATATGTATTATAGTACATAAACTTGTGATATTTATTTATTTATATTTATGGTCGTAACCATTGAAATACATTTATAATAGGTACTTATACATTCTTTTGGAATTATACCTATTAAGTTGTATTACATAAGATTATAATATAACATAGGTACCTAATGGTAATGTAATAATGACGTGATAGGTTTTTAAATTTAAATAAGCTACTCCTCTAGTTCGTTACAAAGAAATTAGAATAGATTCTTATTCAAATTAGCGTTTCAAAACAAAATTGATCAAAATCAAAAGTTATCTTAAACCCCATGAGTCACGAATATATTTCTTAAATGTTAATAAGGTCGTAATAATACCATTATGACTACGTAATAAAAAATTTGTCGATTTCTTGTTTTATGTAATGAATCATTCATAACTATAACATATTTATGTTAATTATTTACGAGTTTTATATTTAAAGCATTGAATAATATTATAAAATTTATAATTCTAAACTAACAAAATTATAATATTTTATATGATATTCATTATATTATACGTGCAAGAGACTTTAACGCTGAAATTTAAGTAAAAATACTTTAAGTAACTCACTGTTTTATATTAGTAGTTGAACAAAATATAAAGAATGCAGATAGGTACTAATATTTACGTACATATGAAAGGAAATTTTAAAAAAAATATCTAATCGGGAATTAAAAATGTTTGAGAAATTAAATGTATAATATTATTATTAATCAGCAATTCGTTTCGTGTATTGTAAGACTTATACTTTATAAAAATATCTTACCTTTTATATAGTTAACAGAATCCCGTATAGACTTGAGTAATCCAATCTGGCTAGGCCTACATTCTTTAAAATTTGAACACGTCTACAACACAACGTTATGAAACCACAAGCGAACGCCAACACGCGGCCAGACAACTGCGGCCAAAGAGACAGGTCTTTGGCTTTCCTTCAACTGGTGGGAGACTCGTAAAGCAGGTTCGTATGGTCGGACTGAAAGCAAAAAAAAAGCGAATATAGAAGGACAATAAAGAAACCGTCTGCGGTCTATGTAATAATTCGATTCCCCACCTCCATGAGTGATATATTAAAGTATTAAACGATTCCATGCGTCCATTTCCATACGCGCTGCAAAATAATAATTGTTGCGGGTGCTGTAGGTTACGTGGTGTACCTAAACCCTTGGGGCTCTTTGAATTATGTTACTCGACAAAACGTTTTCTTTAATTAATACCACTGCCTATCGATAAGTTCAAGTCGAATTTCATTGTTCTAAAGACTAAAAGTGAAAAAAAGATATTAATCAATAATAATATATCAGGCTTTGTGAACGAATATTCAAAGTCCAAACCGTGCGAACTCGTTTGTATGGCGAGAAAAAAAAACAATATCTCTGTTGGAGGATTGCATTTTTTTTTTTGTCATTCCAATGAAATTTATATAAATTGTATGGGTACTCGGACGTTTTGTTATTTACGGACTTTATCTTCATCTCGTTGTATAAGTTGCAGCTAATAAAATAGCAGCTATACACACTGTAACACTGAAGCATCAATACTATTTATGTGCAAATTAAAACGTTATTTTATATGTATATAGATATATCACATAGAATATTGTATACGTACATTATATAACATTGTACAATAGTAACACACAGATACACATATATATAGATAAAGTATATACACATATATATTATATACGTATATATTGAAAGTGAAAAATAATCGTATACCGAATCAAATCTAATATTCATGAAAAAACATATTTGAAATATTGTACAAATACCTTCGTTTTTAATCTTTAATGGTCGTAAAAAATTATTAATTCTAAGTTTTTAGGTGGGTAATATAAAAAATAATATGCTAATAATAAGTGTATGATAGTTATATTACTATACTTAAGGAACGGGTAAGTCGTAAACAACAGCAGTGTTGGAATTATTTTCGTACAAAGTTGAATATTGTATTATAGGTAGGTGCTTATATAATATGATAATGTTTGTAATTTGTATGTTATAAATAAGATAATTTCAATACGGCAAATATTTGAAGGATAAACTATATAGTTTAATATATTCTTCGATATTTTGATGATTCAGATTCTATTATTCACGGTAAATTTCCTAAAAATTATTTTTATATAATTTTTAACATACCAGTTTAAGAATTACGAATGTTATTTGCAATTCATAAAATGACCAACGGTAATTCCAAAAATGTTATTTGTATTTACCATTACCATTTACCATGTTATATTAAATTATGTACCATAATATTACTACTACCGCATGTTCTTAACCTTAAGTTAGACACGAGAAGTAGAACAATAAGAAGTAAGATATAAGAAGAATACTTTGGTATACCTAATATCGAACTACATAAACATTATTTTATATGTTTAAAGTTAGTTGTTTCTTCATTTTATATTGGAATTTCATGGTCAGCAGTTTTCTTTTCCTCAACTAAATGGTAATTGGTCTATAGGTACAGTTGTTGTACAAGGATACTAATGTCTAATAATATAACATTTTCTCTTAGTATTAGATTATAAATATCAAATATGTACCTACACTTATATAATGGTAGCCGGTAGGTAGGTACATCGTATATAAGTACATTGTACAGTTGTACATACTTTACACAGAACACACGCTGGCAATACTGCGTGTTTATATATCAGAATATGTGATGACTGATCTCATATCATTATTCATTATATTATTTAAGATTTTTAGATTCTGAATGTTTTCGAGAAAATCGATTTTGGTTTTTTGTGTAACTCTAAAACAAATGACCGTAGATACATGACATTTTTACTGACTATTTATATTAGCATTTTCTATACACCATGCCTTTTTACAAATATTTTGACCTATTTTGAGCTGTTAAGGGACATTTTCAGTTTCCAATTTTTTTAGTTTTTTATTCTATAAATATCAATAAAATTTTATTTGTTGGTTAAAAAGCTTGAAAATTTAATAGAGGGCTCCTAGCTTATTGTTTCAAAGACAGATGAAAAATATTAAAAATCCTTAGTCACAGTTTTTTTTCTAAGCATTTAAAGTTCAAAAATTGACAAAATATGGAAAAACCACGAAAGTTATCAAATTATTTTGAGTTAAGAATTCGTAAAAATTTTTCTTTTCAAATCTAAGATTTTAAAATTTAATACAAGATTCCTTATAAGATTATCTACCTTTACCAAAAAAAAAATATCTATAAGAAAGTAAAATTAAATTTTAATGAGCGTTTGAAATTCAAATTTTTACAACATTGAATATTCACTCGATTTCTCGTGTATAGTGATTTTCTTATTTTGTTGTAATTTAAAAACGAGTGACTGTAGATACATGACATTTTCACTGAATGTTTTTATTAGCATTTCCTATACACTATACAATTTTGAATATATTTTGACTCTTTTTGAGCTGTTTACGGACATTTTTAGTTTTCAATTTTTTTAGTTTTTTTTTTTATCTATAAATATCAATAAAGTTTTATCTGTTGGGCCAAAAACTGTAAAAATTGAATACAAGGCTCCTGATATATTGTTACAATATCAGTTGAAAAATATTAAAAATACATAGGCACAATTTTTTTTTATAAGCATTAAAAGATTGATTTTTGACAAAATTTATCAAATTTAAAATTGAATAATTATTTTGTAGTTAAAAATTTATAAAATGTTCAAATTTTATATCTAAGGATTGAAAATTTTAAATAAGATTAAGTAGTTAATTCTGTTACCAAAAAATCTAAAAACTACATTAGCACTGTTTATTTTTATAGTCATTTTAAGTTAAAATTTGGACGTAATTACACATTAAAAACCTAGAATAACTATTTTAGTTAATTTGTTGTGGTTGTATAATATTATTCGTGGGAACTTGAAACTTTTAAAGTACACTATTATATATCTATGATAGTATCAGGGTTT
>WHPZ01565450.1:0-19119 GCA_016617965.1 Macrosiphum rosae
TTGAGCATAATCTACATTCTACGATCGGCGATGTCAGGCCACACGATGCGGTATCACCGCATGCGGTGGAAAAATGTGCGGCGATACCGGATAGGTCAACCACACCTTGCATTTTGCCGGATGCGGCAGAATAAAATAATTATTAATTTATTTAAAACATATTATAATCAGTGTGATATTGGTTCTCGTCAAGTACAGTTGCAGATTTTCACAGCTTAATCATGTGTGATAATTTACTTTTGAATATAATACGTGCCACGGAAGCCACCGCTGAACTAGATGAACCAACTATTCCTAATCCTAAAGTAAGGAAATATTGGGTTCATCCAGTCCATTCCAAAATAGAAGGTTAAAATAATTTTTGTATGTCAATAACTTCATTTGATGAGTTGTCAAAAATGTTGAGGCCTCATTTGACAAAGCAGCCACTGTGACGGGGTGATTTAATTTACGTGAGGGTCACTATTATTATTTCAGAATAATAACGTTATTGAAAATATTTATTTTAGACAATATTATAAGTTCTTAAAATAAGATGTTTTTGGAAGAAAATTATAATTTTTATCGTTATTATTATTATTATTATTATTTTTTTTTAATATAAACTATTTTCAATGTCAACATAAATATGTTTTTAATTTCATTTTCCGAAACAGAACATTATTCAGAATATTTCGATCAATAAAAATCTAATTTCAGACAAATAGTTTATCAGTCATAACTTTACTTATCTATAGGTTATAATTTATAAGTATAGGTAGTAGGTACTTACCTATTTAAAGTTTTGATGAGCGGAGACGCGGAGTAGTAGACCAACTATAAGCTGGGTACTTCTTGCAGACTTTCCACTCCACTCATCTAAACTTAAAATACTTATCAGTTATAACTCATAAATTACACGTCCAAAATTCTATTTGTAATTTGTATACATAAACGAAGTCTGATAAATATTCTGCTTTGGAATAAGGAGTTAAAAATGCATGTTATACTAAATAATACATTTTTTTTTATAAGTAGAAAAATTTATGTGAAATCTTTTATTAACATTTTTAATCTTAGCTATGGAAAGAAAATCTTTTATGAATTTCTAACTGCAAAATACATAAAAATATTTGAAAAATCTCTCTTAGTTATAAATAGCTCAAAAAGAGTCGAAATTGTTTGAACATTTTACCGTGTAAGGAAAATTTTAATTTTAACATTTGGTAAAAATTTCAAGTAGGTATCTAGGATTATTCGTTCTTAAATTACAACAAAATATAAAAATGTATGGATGAAAATTGAAAATTCAATGTTGTACACATTTTAGATTCGAACACTCATAAAAAATGTATGTTACTTGCAAGTAAACATTTTCTTGCTTGTTCAAGGTAGGACCAATTGTGAGGAGTCTTCTATCAACGTTTATAATGTTAGCTATGAAAGGAAAAACTTTTATAAATTTCTATCTGAAAATTTTTTGAAAATTTTTTAAATTTCGATGAATTCTCAATTCTAATATTTGATATACCTATAATCAATACAAACAATAATTTGTGTTTCAAGCTAAAAACGAAGAAATAAAAAAAAATCTCACGTAAAGCTACAAAAACGATTTTTTTCGTATGATTTTTAAATTTTTGGTGTTTTTGAACTGGGGGTGTTGAAGCACCCCCCTAGTTGCGCCTATGGGCACAACCCATCCCTAGCTAGATGGACAGTAATTTTTTTATTGCATTAATGTTTACCGCGTACCGTTCAGGCATTAAGTTTATTTTTAAATAACAATTTCATATTAGAACAGACAATAGTTTCACTAATGATTCACGAGAAATAAATAGATACCTACATTATTTTTGTAATATAAAAGGGTCGCGTACTTACTGGTTTAGCCGGTTTAGGTAACATCCATCACCGCTTATATCTCTTGTATTTTCGATTTTCTAATCAATATAATTATATAATATTATACTTTCTAGCGTGTACTACAGAACAGAAGTAGGTACAACAGTATATTGTGTGGCAAGGACGGAAATTTCCTTCTCGCACGAGCCACACATACTGTTTTTTGTCACGCCTCTGCATTCATCGATCACGGTAAAGGTAATGCAGGGATCCATGCAACAACTAGTCCATAGTTCTACATTTCTACCATTCTACGACAACAATATTTCATGAAAGAAACGATTTGGTTTTATTTATTTTAAGCGTCACGCATGGAGGTTATAATATGAATATAATATTAAGATGTAACCAAAAGTTTATGTTTTATAAGGACCGTGGTATATGGACTTCAGTGACTGGTTGTACCAGCACTTTGGGGATTTCCACTTTACCGCTCGGCACTTTTAGGCATTCCCACTTTACCGCACGCTGGACGGAAAAAGGACGCTTTCCAATGCTTCGACAGCTGCTATCGAAAACCAAACTTTCGGTGCAGGCGTGACAAAAAATATATAAAGTTGGTATTTATACCATTATATATGCTCTATATGGGTACGTGCGAAATTCACTTGTTGGATATTTCAAGAATAATGTTTGGTAAAATTCCAACTGTGAAATATTAATGAATAATGATACAAGATATAACAGAAAATACCGTATGCAATATTTATACGGAGTACCTAAACCTACCATAATTGTTTGTTAACCGCCGTACTCAGTGAAATATTCCGTTGAAAATACAGTAGAGAAATAAAATAAAATAATACAAATTTTTGACAAATGTATAATGAAGGGCACGACGATTCATCGGTATCTACAAAGACCAATAATATATAATAGTATGTATAATTTGTCATACTTTAACTTTAAAATATTAAACAATTTATCTGGGATTTATCAACTTAAGTCTTTGTAAAGTATACACAGTATAAATTGAATAATTATCGATTAGAACATCAAAAATTCAAGTGATATAATTACATAAGTGCAGGGGGACAGACATTTTCTGGGTTGGCGTTAACTAAACTAGTACTTAACAGGTACTAGCCTTATAAAACAAGGCTACATGATAATGAAGAAGGGTTGTCTATAAAGAGATAAAACATAAAAGTTAAGATGATCATAACTCAGGAGTATTCTATCACGAAACGGATCATCTCAAAGGTACCTAGGGTCATTTTGTTTTATTCAATTTTATAAATTAATATAGTATAATATATTTTTTTAATAGATACCTAAAATAAAAACATTTAGAATAAAAAATATTTAAATAAAATAAATAACACAGAGTAAACAATTGTTAAGAATATTAAAAGTTTATTTTAATGTAATATATCACAAATATAATTATTAATTTATGTTTAATAATATAACATGTTTAGATATAAAATTATTGTAATGTTTATTTTAATACTGTATAAATATTTGGAATAAATTTATAATACAAATCACTCAGTTTAAAACTTTAACATTCAAAACGTTGAAAGATATAAAATATATTCACAATTATTACAATATTATTTGTTTTTTTTTTAAAACAAAATTAATTTTTGTATGTATGAATTATTTGCGAGCAATATTTATAAGTCAATGGAATAGTCATATAAATAACAACAGATCTATTTGGCGTAATTCATTTTATAAACTACAAATAGATGATCCGTTATTAATGTTATAGTTTGATGCTAATACTACATATTATATTTACTAATTCATATACTTCATAAAATCATATTGAGTAAAAAATCAAAACTAAAAATTTAAATATATTTAATTTTAAAGAATTTAATTCGGCATATAAAATATGAAATCCAATATTTTCCAAAACAACTGTTCATTTAAAAATGCTAGATTAATATTACTCTCAAGAAAAAGTTCTTATACAACACAAAAATAGCATGTAATCAAAGAATTAAAATTTAACTAGTAATTTGGTAATCGAGGGTCGTTTTATATTTTCATAATTAAAATTGGACTTGGTCTAAAATTATGTTTAGTATATTATAATGGAATATAGTACTAAAATCCCCACTAAAATTAATCAATCTTTTAAATAAGTTTTACCAAATTTGTCTTGATAATCTATCTAACTAATTTTACAACAAAACCTTAATAATTATATTTGTTTTCTAGGACATGAATGTTCATACATTTAAAAACAGTAAAGTATGCATACAACTAGGCATACTCTTTATTTATCTTGCACTTCAAAAATGACTTCCAGTAATTTTTTTTTACCATATTACGGTTTAATATCAAGCTAATTTGAACAGTTGTATTTTATATAATTAAGGTCTAAATATATTGAAGAAATTTTTAACAGACCAAGGTTATTATAAAAGAAAAGTGTATTGGTTTAATGGAGAGAAGACTTGTATATAACACAAAACATATTAAATTCCTGATAGGTTAATTAACATATTTGTCATTCATGCAATGCATGATAAGTTTTTAATAGCTATACTGAAGTGTACAAAGGCATGAACTCTCAAGCCTAATATATAACAATACAAAACACAAAACAAAATATTTTAACTTGCACTCCACTTATCTTAAATATTATTTTAAAAATTAGGTGCCACACCCTTTAACAAAAATTAAAATAACAAAAAAATAAAAGAAACTTAATTTATCCATACAAATTCACTATCTTATTACAATAATAGTTGAACAATCTTTGTAAATTATTAAATTACTAAAGCAGTACTTTATGTATATTGATATATATTTATAATTTTGTATTGGTATTTTAAATATTAAAAAAAAAAATTTAAACAAAATACATCTACTGACTGTTAAAGATGTCGATTGAGAAGTTGTATTAATCATTCTTTTTATCATCTTCTGGTTTCTCTTTTTCAACTACTTGTGGTTTTTCTTCAATGGCTTGTACCTTGTCTTCAATAGCTTGTGGCTGATCTTCAACTGGCTCGGCAGCGTATCCAAATTCATTCACTCTAGTCGGATCTACTCTATATATCCATCTTTGATACAAAAATATGAAAAATACAATATCTAAAAAAAAAAAAAATAGTTATTTATTTTATGATTTTTATACCCTCGGGAGAGAAAGGGTACAGTTAATATAGAGATAAACACGATAAGAAATACATACAAAAATCATTAGTTAAAATTATAATCCTATAGTACATTTATAATATAACAATGCTTTAATTTCACCTTATTACCAATAAGACAATTTTAAACACTATGTGGGGCTACTTGGAACAACTTGAAATTTGATATGGAACCTATACAAATTTCAAGTGATGACTTACAATCCATTAAATGATTTTTTGCAATAAATTTACTCTCAATAATTGCATTTAATAGTTTATGGTCATACATAAAGAAACATCAATACAGTTACATTTAGATTTAAATGAAACTTATGAAACTATATTATACTGATGTCCAACCTCAGTAATATAATGAAATCCATATTAATTGTATATGCTATAGTACATAGGAATGTATTTGTAATTTTTCAATTTATTTTGAAGTCTGAATTGTTTCCAAATATCTATATGGTAATGTGAATCAGATGATCTGAATTCAAATGTAGATTGAACAAATGTATAAGAACTAAGTATTAGAATAATTTAAGTTGTTAAAGCCAAATTATTATTTTTAGTTTAAAAGATAGTAATGTAAAGATTCATTACATTGTCTTATGGTGAGGTGCATGTGCATGAGTGTATATATAATATAGAAATTTAGCTGTGGTTTAAATATGATTGTGATAAAATATATGATGACTACATAGGAAATTAGGAAGCATGCTGCAGCTGTTACTTATCATATCAAATTAGAAAGGATGCTATATCTACAATATGTGTTGTTCCATCTTACAAACATACAACACAACAAACATTCCAATTTTGTGTTGGTAGTTATAATATAAGAATTAATAAGATTAACCTACTAGAAAACTTCAATGTAAGAAGATTTTCTAGTTTTTTACTTAATATTTTAACTTTCAAGTGAGTTATAACAATTTAAAATTAAAATACCAAATAACAGATTATAATCTTTAATATCGGATCAATTCACTCTAATATTAAAACTAACACAAAATTAGATTTTCTGAAAGTAAATTTAGCTCTTAAAGATAGCTACCGAGAACAGGCTAAGTGGGGAAGAAGGGTGAGTCTTTGACAGATATCCATCAGTACAGGAGAAAAAATTCAAATACAGAGTAGAATTGCAATATAGTTAGAACTGAGTTAAGTTGAGTGTTAGTTTAAAAATAAATGACATAATATACAAATAGATAAAGGTGTCAGCACAAGAATGAGTGCTGTGGTGTTAGAGAAGATGTTATAGTAGTTTCAAGAATTTTACTTACCATCTCTAAAACAGCCTAAACGGTACATTGTTGGCATTTTAATAACAAATGCAAATATATCATCAATGAATGTATTTAAACACTTATAAGACATCATTCTCCAAGGAAGATGCGCCACAGACTTGAGCTTATAGTTAATGAACAATTGTGGAGTCATTGTAATGAAACCTGCAAAAATATTATGGATTTATAATAAAATAAGATGATACCTAACTGAGTTAAATGAGTTAATGTACATTCAACTAATTTTAAAGGCTATATTTTACTTTGTACTAAGTAAAACAAATAATGCTTACCAAACATAAGAAGAAAACCATACAACATGTTGAGTACCCAAGAATACCATCCTTTATGTTCTTCATAAACGAGTGAATAAATTGCATATGCAGCAAGGAGAGGAAATAGTACCCATGATAAGTATTTAAAGGCTGCTCGATCGTATTCCTTTGTGCTTGATTCAGCATAGGACCCCTTTTCCTTAAATATAAGTTTTGGAATAATACCTAAATACCGTGTTTGCCGATCAATGCTTATGTCCAACACCTAAAACATACGAAATGTAGTGAATTGTCAATTTAAATTCAAAAAATATTTAGGTAATTTGAGTAATTTATTTATTTTACCTTGTTGATTTTCCAACATTCAATACCCAGCCCGACAAAACAACTGATACGAATGATTGTGTTTGTATCATTATCAAGCACATACAAAAGTACAATGACAGATTGAAATACATTAAAAAATACAGCACGTACAGATAAACCTTCCAACGACTTACGTTCCTTCCAAAATTGAATATCTATAAAATATTAAAATAATAATTTTAAGTTTAACTTATTCAAAATATATTATTTATGTAGTATGTGTAGTGTATAGGTAGACAGGTAGACAAATTAAAAAAAAATATCTAAAACAATAAGGACAAACAGTCTACCACAGTTAAATTGATAAGGGGCATTGGTAATTGAAATTTGTTTTCATATGAATAATCATGTACATCAGTGGTTGTCAAACTTTTACTGAATAAGACACACCGTGCTCCTCAAAAAACTTTCACGGCACTTTTTTTTTTGCACTAAATAATTAGATGAACAAAATTGCATAATCCCAAATCCTTGCATCAAGACCACATACGATAGCATATATCGTATAGCAAAGGTGGGGTTAGTCAAATTTTAAAATATTTAAATTTTATTGTTACAACTTACCTTTAATGAAAAATATAACATTAAAAAAATATAGTTACTAATTAGTAATTATAAAATTTGGTACATTTTAAATTTAAACTCACTTTCAGGTTTATATTGTACTTTAAAAATAAATGGCTTATTCAATTATTCTTTTAATAATTGCGTTAACATAAGGTTATGTCTTTTATTGACACTTCGCGGCACACGTGTCGTATGCTATCTACCAACAAATTGACAGCGTCATATGGTAGCTACCGTATCTACCGTAATTCGTATTGACGGTATCGTATTGATATTATATTTCTAAATACATATTATATATATTTATAATTCCTTTAGGAATTTCAGAGTTATTTTGTATTTTAGAATTTAGTATGTGTTTGCTGATCGCCGAGATCAAACGTCTTTCTCAAAGGACCTTGGATGTTTGGTATGTGCTGCTTGCGTCAAGATAATATTTTGGAGCGCCGTTTTTTTATAGTTAGATAAAAGAGATTGTGAAACATTACTTCCCATAATTGACCAAGAAATAGAACCTGAAACCACAATTTATTCAAATGAATGGAGAGCTTACAGTACTCTTAAAGAACATGGTTTTCTTCACCAAACAGTTAACCACAGCAAAAACTTTATTGAATGCTTGTGGAAACACATGAAAGTAAAGTATGGAATCAGAGCTCTTGGAGCGACCAATCTTCTCGAAAGACAATTGTAAGAAGAATGGTAGAGATCCTTCAACCAAAAAAATGTTTTGGAATGTTTTTTACAAGATGTAAAAAAACATTTTTGTAAAAAAAAAAAAATTGAACTGTTAACCAACAGGCTATTTAAAACAGGACAAACAAGCATTGAGCATGTTAGTAACTTGAGTTTGTAGATTTTTATATATGATTTATTTGGTAGATAGCATACGACACAATTGCGTAGATTTTTGTAGATATAATTTTCTTGGTAGATAGCATATGACACGAGTGCCCACTTCGCCACCAGTGAGCAAAGTGGTTTTCTATACTAAATATAAGAGTTATTGGGGAACAATAAGCCATAACCACTATGTGTAATAGATAATACATATTTTTAGTTTTGAATAAATAAATAAATTACCGTTTTTGAAAGCTAACAACTCAAAAACACTGTGCAATATTGATACAATGATTGTAGCTGCCAAAATATATGGCGACGTTTCTAACAATGCTTCTTTTAATGAATCTTGATCTTGATCATCTTCATTAGCATCTGTGGCAAAAGTATCACCTAAAAATCCAGCAGTCCATTTGTTTCGCATAGTCTGAGCCGAATACATTTGCCATTTAAATAATGACAATGGTTGGAATGTAAGTGTTAAATCCAAATTACTGCAACATTAATAAACACAATCTTAATATTGCAATTAATTAAAAACTATTTTTATTTACTTCACAGTTTTATTGATTGGTTGATAGTCTCTAAGCATGTTCCAGAAATCATTAAAAAACACCATTGGCTTATATCGATTGTTTGGTATGAATTCTAGATCTATATTTTAAATAATGTAATTAAGATATTGCTATTTAGTATTTAATAGCTGAAATTGCTTGATAATATGTTAACTTACATTCAGAAAATGGCTCGGGGAGAGATCCTTTAGTCCAGTTTGTTTGATCAGTTACTAAACAAATTGTAAGATTAGGATGCCAATGTGATATTATTTCAGTCTCAAATTTTTCTGCTTTCTAAAACATAAGAATAAAAAATAAATTTAGAAAAATTTAATAATAATTATTTTTTTCTCTTGATTTTTTATAGTCTCTTTAATATAACAAACTATTAGGTCCACAGGCATTAAAAAAAATATATATCAAAGTAGACAATAAACTTTAAAAATAATTTAACTTACTTCAATTTGTTCTGGAGTGGCAGATGTTTCACCCGTAAGTAAGTTATGGGTTTTTAAGAATTTGACTTTTTTAAACTTATTTAATTGTTTCATGGCATGAACAACGTACATGTCATTTTTACTTATATTTGAATTTGTCTTTTTAATGAAGTACACATGTAAATAAATTGATCCGTTATTTTGCAAATTCTAAAAAACAAAAGAGTTACATTTATGTAGTCTTATTTACCAAGATATTAGTATCATTTATCAGTTACCGGTGATGGAATGAAAGATTTTTGAATAGTATAAGTACCATCATTATTAGGTCCTGAAGACCAGTCTCCATATTCTAAATCTGTTTTTTTCCAAACAAGTTCATTATCATCATCGAGTTTATCATGTATTATAGTCTTAATATAGTCTTCTGATAAATACACATACATATCCTGAAATCATATTATATTTTTATTGGTGTGATATTTATTAGGTACCAAAAATGTTTAAATAAATAATAATCATAAATTACGTACAAATTTAGTACCAAACTCAAAATAATTGACATTTGGAACGGAATCAGCAATTGGAGTAACACCATCAGGAGGCACATTTGAGGACTTTTTAAACATTGACGTAATGAAGTAGATAATTAATGATCGAACAATTAATGTTTTCACAACTCCAAAAAACATGTTAAACCGTCCTTGTTGGGGTTGTGGTTGATCGCCTTGCGCTGGTTCCACATTACCAGCCTTGAACAATACAATAATAAGTATTACATTTTAAAAATCAACTTAATATCAATTGTTGATCATTTACTATAAAAAATCATGGTACATTTTCAATTCAGGGCAAATAAAAGTAAATTTAAATATACAAATTAATCAATAATTGTGTACAAAAAAAGATTCTTGAAGGAAACGTGAAAATATTAGTCTATATTAATTATAAGCATATTTTATTGATGTATTTAATTTAGGAATGGGTGATACCACTTTATACCGATATCAGATTTTCCGATAACCGATATATTTGAAAACATAAGCCATGAACCGATACTAAAAGATAACCAATACTACCAACCAATATCAGCTATAACTGATAATACAATTTTTTTGTAATTTTTCATCGATTATACATTTATACATTTATAACCAATGCTATTACCTATGTTGATTAATTTGCTTTTTTTTCTTTTAGTATCGGTTCAACTATTGGTTTCTAGAATACGCCGATACTGATAAATCCGATTAAATATTATTTAAACTGTCTACCTATCTATATCATGTGTAGAAAATACAAATTTTCAGTAATAAATTAAATAAGTAAGGTTTTTCGTGATAGAGAATTTGATCACTTATGAGTTTATGACAGTACCTAATTAATATTTGAAATAATAGGAGCTAGGAAGATACAGTGAAGTTATATTTTAATAATTTAAAGGTACTTTTTGTCTATTATAATTCACAAACTTATCAATTAAAGTGCTATCAAAATAACAGAATTAGGAATAAATATAATTTTTAATTTCAATAAATCAGTTAAATTGAGTGAATTGGACATTACCTAAGAAAATTATATAATTTGAACAAACTATATTTTATAGTATTTAAACCAGTTTTATCATATCAATTAAATGTTATCAACATTTTTTTTAACATTCTATAGCTAAAAGATAAAGATTTATTATACCATTTATAGAAATACATAAAAATAATATGTGATGGGAAATCTTTCGTTTCGTTACCTGGCCCTAACTACTAGAACAAAATAATTCATTTTTACATAATTGCTTTAATTCAAATAAAAAAACGCAAAACACGGCGTCAATAAATCAGGATCACATAAATAGACACACTCGGTGTATCAAAACGACAATAATTTGCAGTTTATCGATGCATCGAGAGCGGAAGAATAAAGTTTCGGAAAATCAAGAAACCGCATAAAAAGGCGTTGGCCGCACGCCGTGCACCCAGCAAACGGTCGAAAACCGTGCGCGCGTCTGGTCCCGCTCGAAAAGCCGGACTTCCTGTCAAAAACCGGGAAAACGGCGACCTTTGTCGCGATGCCCGTTCACCAGAAACAAAATATTTTAACATTATTCACTATATGTAATTGTCTCACCCCATCACCCGGCGGCGCCTCGTTTCTCCTGGCCACTTCGGCCATGATGTGCGTCTCAGACGTTAGCTGCGTCAATAATTATGGACGGCCAACAGAACACCATCAACGGCGGCTGTCACGAGAGGGGTACGCGACGTCGTGCCGCTTGCTGGCGGAACTGCGAATTATCACGTCCGGCGAGCGGGGCGCGCACACGCGAGACGTCTTCCTATCAGACGAGACGGAACGAAAAAAAAAACCGAAATCCAATAATAGTTAATACAGTACGCGCGTACGTGTGCGTGTGTGTGTCATAAGTGTTCGCTCTTCGGTCGGTAGTCGGTCGTACGATTCATTTTTTATCCCCCTATAACACAATCGGGGCGACTGCAGTTACGCACTTACGCCGTGACCCGTACCGTAGATACCACATCCGGTATTATAGTGAGAGGGGTCTGCGGTTGATAAGAGCAACCCGGCGGCGCTGCAGAGTGACCAACCTAGCCGTAGGCCTACGGGCCCGTCGCGTTGGCTGCGCCGTTTCCTTCGCCGTGACTCGTGGTCACGCCACCGTACCGCGTACGACTACGTAGTGGGTACGTAACTCGTTTTCGCAATTTTCTAACCCCGCCTCTGCCTCAGACGTACGGTTTTGTATGGATCGATCTTGGACTATTCTTTTTCGTACGTTTATCAACATATTATTTTTACAATAATTATTGTCCTTTCGTTTTCGCCGTTTTAAGTTTTCCGTTCCAATCTTCCGCGGAATTCGTCGTTGTGCGTTACGCGGCACCATAGATAAAGAATTCATATTACGCCCCCGCCCCTGCCCCCGCTGACCGTAGTAAGCCACAGAGCAACGCAATCCGTTTCGCGCACTCGGTGGCTCGGTCGCAGGTCGCAACTCGCCACCAACGCTCCACGAGTAGGTACGACGCTCGTCCCGAATTCTGTTTTTAGTGCGCGCGCGCAGGACGAACCACATCGATCAGACGCTGTCCCGCCGTCATCGCGAGTCCGGAGTCTTTCTCGTTCCCGTTTCGCCGTCCGTCCGACCGGTTCGAACTTCACAAATCGCAACATTGCGCCGTCCCGCAACAGCAGGAATACAGCCGACGACACGGTGCCCGCGACAAGAACGCGACGTGTCTGGAGACTTGTCAAAGACGCCGATGTGAGTTTACACAAACCGATATGCCAATTGCCCGTATTTATCATTGTAATTATAGACAACTTCGTGTGCATCGGTCCCGACGATAAATCGATTATCGATCGATCTATCTGGGAGTTGACGCGAGTAACCCATCTATAAAACAATGTGATGTATTTATAGTGTGGGGCGCCGGTGTTTTTCCGCGGGTTTTCCGGTCGTCGTAAACAATCATTTGTAATACATGTACTCTTATGTTTTGTGTTGCAGCTTTGGCCAAGTCGACGGAAGCGAACGGCATTCGCTAGTAATTTCACCGTCAGTCCCGCGTCCCAGAAGGGCGACACCATTTATATGAAGTTTCTCGACACGGGTAAGCAGACGGCGCGACACACACGTGTCACATTTTATGCTCGTGATTAATTTAATTTTAATGAACGACCCCAAGTCCCGATGCATTGCAAGTCCGTCCGATTTTCCCATATTGTCTACGACGTGTCACTAGAATTTCGCCGATAATAACCTTGAAATCCCGTGTGTCCAACGTGTTCTATAAATACGGTGTCTATAGAGGTCAAACTACGAATTATTGCTCAGCGACCATATGTTTCACGAATTCTTTCCCAAAAAAATCGACTAGAGCTTATTCCTTTCCCGCAATCCCGCTAGACGTTGATTTGCCAATATTCCCTTTCCCCCCTGAATCCTGATTCCCTGGCACTATCGCCGGACCGAAATTTATGAGGTTAACTTTCAACCAATTTGAATGCATTAATTCGTCCAGGGCACATTTCACTCTTTCGGATTGGTCGTGTACCTACCTAATATTATGTATAATTGTGACATTTTCCCACTTAAATCGAACCGGCCTGTATTTACTAATTTGTATTTAATTTAAAATACTATAGCCTGATATCATATAGTTAACATTTAATTTAATATTATAGTATTATACTCTCTGTCAGTGTTAGTAGGTATAAGGCAGGTATGCTACTAAGTACTAATTGAGGTACTAATTATTATCTATTATTAGTTCCATTGCAGTGTAGTAGTTTGAAATAACTTTTTTGATAGGTACTTACAATATTTACAATATTTAATTTACAATATTTTCATTTGAACTGCCACTATTTAATTGTACTAGGTACCCACTGCATATAATTTATATTATGTTTTATATTTGTAGAATATAATAATGAGCACTTTATAGCTTTAAACAATGATTTTCCTATTAACTTGTATACCTATTTTATTATTTGAGAATACCTATATCATTAATTACATATTAAACGGATCCGACATAAATGTATTTCTGGAACCACAATTATCAGAGATAATATTATAATAACCTAGTTACCTACTTACAAAATGTATTAAGTGTATTATTAGTTATTACTATTAAATATTTAAATTTGGTAATTAGGAGATACTTATATATCTATTCATCTGTGTTTTATATAACATTGAGGCGTGATATGAAGTATTGTAATTATCATTTTTGTATGGATTAGTTGTAGGTAGGTACAGTTGCAATTTTAGCCATTAGGTTTATTAGGTCATAGGTTATATAATTACTGATTTGATAGCTTATATAAATATTGCGTAGATAGCCTGAATAAATAATAATCTTTATTTTGAAAATAAAGAATATCCTCACACAAAAACAATATTGTTTGATATTAATAAAGAAATGTTGTGAAAATATTAGTATATCAAAAAATACCACAAAAGTATGATTATTTGTATACTGTAAAAACAGTTTATTCAAATGCGTTATTAATGGTTTTTATTACATTAGAGTAAAAAATTAAATATAATACTATCTATTTAAACTAGGTACCTAATGTTGATTTAGGCATACAATTTAAAAATTATATTTAATTGAGTCCATAGTGTTTATATTATACTATAGTTTTAAGTGCTTCTTACAATTAAAATATATTTTTTGTGATATAATGGTACTAGTTTAATTTTTAAACAATGTAGTTTGAATCTATTTACCTATTCACTTAATAATATTGGAGTAAGAAAGAAGTTTGACAAATTTTAATGATTTATATTTTAGTATTCAGTTTTGTTTTCTTGCAATATAGTAGCTTTCTCGAGAATTAGTGAATTCACTAATGAGTTCTAAAAGAAGTTTTAAATCTTAACCACTTACCTATACGTTTTGCATAATATGTTGTAGAATAAACATCAATATTATGGTTTTTAATTTATCAATTATCCATATGGCCATATCATAGTAATATTTAAATGGATAATTGAATGTTATTAATAAATTATAAGCTTAGGTAAATCTTATTAATAATAAATTAATGAAATTGTATTTACCATCTATTCGATCCCAAGTATATTATATAAATACGAAGCCAGTCAATATTCTGACTAAAATGTATGGTTTTATTTTTCATTTTAACCCGTTATGAATGTATGAATCAGTCCTGCTAAGTACCTTTTGTCTTTCATAGTTTTCAATAAATGTATTAACAAAGTTAAATATTAATATACAAGATTTAAAAATAAATAATAACCTATTTAATTTTATTTAAAAAAAAAAATTACCCACAGTTTTCTAGTTAGTAAATCACATAAATAAATGATATACATTTATAGTTTAGATAAAAATATAATTTATAATTACTCAATTCCTGTGTTTTGCTTATAGAAATTGTACAGCTTTAATAGTTATACAACTATTATTTTGATTCTTAAGAAAAATTACCTTATCTCAGCAATTACTGTTGTGTCAATGTTATGTATTTATACTATTTATAATTATAATGTATATTTTCCCAAGATTTTAAATTTAAAAATGTTGATTTCTTTGAAAACAAACACTAGTTAACTTATCATAGGTAATTATTCTAAAAATACCTATTTTATAATATTTTAATTTTTATGTAATGAGTGTGTAAATTATTACAATTTAAAAATGCTTTTAAAATGTATAAAAATCAAAAGATATTTTAAAAAGCTCAACGTAGAGACACAAGTTATGTTTTTAGCTTAAAGTTTGATAATTGGATAGGTGAATTCACTCAGATATTAATTGTAACAACACAGAGTTGGTTCTGCTAAACATACATTTTCTATGTTCCTTGGGTCAGAGAGAAAAAACAAATAGTGTACTGACATCCTCTTAATAGGTGATGCTAACATGTTACATGATTATCAATAATTATAATTTAAATTGAGTGGTCTGCTAAAATTAAAATGAAATATAATCAGTACTCATATCTAGTGATGGGTAAATACCCGGTAAATAAATTTTGGGTAAATAACCAAGGTATTTACCCGGTATTTAAAAAAAATACCCGGTATTTTGGGTATTTATTTTTAATTGCGTTTTTTTTATTTTATTTCTTCAATTTTAAATAAATTGTAAAACCTTTTACCAATATAATGTAATTAAAACAATGTTAGGTACTTGTAATTTGTAATTAAACATTAAGATAAAATCAGGCTAAAAACTTATGTAGTGTTAGAGGCGTTAGAGCTTTAAATATTTGAAATAAAATAAAAACAAATTATAATTTTTATAACATACATTATCAGTATTTAATTTATCACACTATATAAAATAATAAAACATAACAAAATCAACAAAATTCCTTAAGTAAAAATAAAAAATATATAGGTAGGTAAATACCTAATCTACTAATTTATAAAAAATTTCACTCATTTCTTAATCTAAATTTTAGGCATATTCTTAAGGTTTAATTAGGAAATTTGAAATAATACATAATACTATCTTGGTTTACAACTATTTAGTCTTTACTCTTTAATCTTCTTCATCTGAGGAAGATATTAATTCTTCATCGCTACTAGTATCATCATAAATTATACTTTGATCACTATCTGAATCACTTTGAGAGCTTGAAGACTGTTCTGTATTCATTGGGGCAATATCATTAGATGAACTTTGTATCTCTTCTATAACTACTGAAGAATTTTCAGAGCTTTCTTCATTTTTTTTAGAAATACTACACATTTTATTTTTTAGTTTCCAATTGTAAGACAGATAAGTTAATTTTCCAGCTCTTTCAGTAGTTAATTTATTTCTCTTTTTATTGTGTATCCAAGAAAATGTACTAAATGTTCTTTCCGTAGCAGCTGAAGTGCAAGGAGCAGACAAAATTCTAACAGCAACTTTAGATAGTGGTGATATATGATTGAGAAACTGCCACCATTTTAAGGGTTCAGATAAAAGTGAATTTTCCCAAATAAATTTTTTTGCAAATTTGTCAGTTTTTGATTGATAATTTGACAGGTCTTCCATAATATTTACTCCCATTGAAATTCCTAATTCATAAATGAATTCTAAAGCATCAATTCTTTCATTACTATTTAGTTTACAGCCTTGAGTTTTCGGATCTAGTAATTCAGCAGCTAAATGAACTGTACCTAATATAAATAGTTTTCTTTTTTTAATATCAGCTACAATTTTAATTTCTTCAGCTATAGAAAATAAAGGATTTAGCATTGATTTTGAAAAAATTAATTCTATTTGATTTTCAACATCATTTATCAATGTTCGAACGAGATGAATTTGATTATTATTTGATTCGATGGATATGATTGCGTTCACTATTGGAGTTAACAAAGAGATCATTTTTGAAACATTTTCCCAATACTTATTATCATCGAGTAATGTCAATTTAATAGGTCTTATTAATGAAGTTGGTAAATTTTCATCTACTGCCATAGCTTGTAAAACACTTTTATTTTGAATCAAACTTTCTAAGCAAAATAAAAAACTGCCCCAGCGTGTTTTCACGGGTAATTTTAGTTGAATTTTAATACCTTTTGAAATCTGATATTTTTTGAAAACTGATGACAGCAATTGAGATCTTTTAATGACATGTACAATGTTTGAATTTTTTTTTAAAAACTCATGTACTGAACTTATTTTTAAAATATCTGAACACAAAAGATGTAGCCCATGAGCAGCACACCCAAGTGGTTGAATACTCTTATAAATAGATTTTACTAATTCAAATGACTTTTTCATATTTGCAGCATTGTCTCCAATGATAACAAAAAATTTTTCTTTTCCATAAAATTCAATTATTTCACAAATTTTATCTTTCAAATATTCAGCAGTGTGACGATTATCTTTAGTATTCAAAAATTTAACAAACAAAGGTTCAGGTTTGGAAATCACAAAGTTAATTATACCATCGTTATTAATGTTTGTCCATCCATCTAATTGGAGATGCAAATCATTAGCTTGAAGAAGATCACTTGTAATGCTGCTTTGCATTTCTTCATAAAGTTTATCCACATGCTCTACAGATATAGCTTTTCTACTAGGTACCTTAAAAGATGGTCTAATGTGTTTAAAAAAATCAATCCACAGTGGATGTTCAACCATAGACAAAGGAGATCCACTAACAGCAATAGCTAAAGCCAGCTTTTTACTTAATTGTGCCTGTAAAAAAAATATATACAAATGTGATAAAATTACTTCATTAAAAAAAATATCTAATAATAATAGCTACATAATACATATACTTTTTTTTACATAAATAATGTGCTGTATTATATTTTTTTTGTATAACTTGTACGGTACAAGTTAATAGTTACCTACCTATACAGTTATACAGGTACAAGTTGTACCTAAGGTATTTGTCTATAATAATATAATAAACATTAGTTAATAATTTAGAATATTGAAAACAATTAAACCTTATTTTAATTTATTTATACATAGCCACATAGGTAACATTTTAAGCATATCTATAATATAATATATGTAATATAAAGACAAACTAGTCAATTAACTTACATTTTCCTCTTTATCTATTCTGTCGAAAAACTTGCTGAAGTTTTCGGTGTGCTGCTGGATTTGTAATTGGGGAACTTCTTTTGATGATGATTGAACTTGAACTTGATCATCAATAACATATTCATTTACATCCAAAGTTGATATTTTAATTGTGCTCTGCTTAAATTTCTTTTTAGTTTCTTTTGGACATTGAAGACATTTAAGTAAATGGGATTTCATTTTGTTCACATTTAAATTGTATTCTTTTGAACAAAACTTACACGATTGACGCTTTTCATCAATACCGACTTTTTTAAAATATTTACGGATCGGATCTTGTTTTCTTCCCATACTAAATATATTTTTAAATAAAATAAAACTAAAATTATAATAAAATAACCTAATAACCTAATAATTAAACGCGTAATTATTATAGACAACGACGACAACTTCATATTAATATTATGTCTAATTTCGTGATTTGTGTAAAATCGTGGTGTTGACTGTTGAGTGCGCTGACATACCGCGTAATAGTTTAGTGCGGATTGTTATTATTGATAACTGATAATAACTGATAAATAAAATATTTATAGTACACGGCAGTCGCCAAACACGCACACGCACACCAACTTCAGCAGTGTGACGGCCGCCGGTGCGATATAAAAAAAAAAAATAAATACCCGATTTCGGAAAGGTATTTATATCATGGGTATTTACCCAGGTATTTACCCGAAATAAATTTCTTACCCATCGGGTATTTACCCAGTGCCCATCACT
>WHPZ01565451.1:0-11615 GCA_016617965.1 Macrosiphum rosae
TTAAATATTTTAATGTTTAAATGATACAAGTAGGTATACAATATTATACATGTATATTGTATACTTACTGAATTCTGACATTAGAATTTAGAACACTGAACATTGTATTAAAAAAATTAATAAATTGTGTTTTTATTTGTGTTAAAAAAAATTTCAATATTTCACGTTTTTGTGAAATATTTCTCATACTCAAACACTAATTATAGGTCAAGTTTTTGTTTAATACCATAGATATGTATATAATATGTATTATACCTTGAATGACATACTGTCTCCGCTCAGAATCGTTTTTCTTATACAACGATATTATATCGTTGAATTCAAATTTAATATCATCCATTATACAGTGACCCACTTGTAACCTACTGTACAGTAGAGCGACACCCACTTGCCCACCTTTTTAGCTTTATAACCCGAATTGAGTTGCATAAATTATTTATAGAATTGTACCACCAAATTTGTTAACAGTTAGGTAGGTACCTCCTACCTGTACCTATATCTGGAAATAGTGTAAATCATTACCTGGTTTATGATAATATACTTATATATTTGATTTAAGTCGGTTGGCTGCAAAGTCAAACACCTTTACCTATATCGTACTGAGAGTAAATACCGAAGCTATACTGTTGAATTAATTTCAACAAAATGTTTTTGTGTTATTATCGTATGTAAATAAAATAGTTATTGGATTTCATAAGTATTGTTCTAGTAGTCATTCAGTAAAAGGTGAACTGAAAAAACGAACACACTAAAATCCTATCATTTCATAATAACTAGCACACATTTTATAGAATAAATATCAATATTCAGTTAAGAGAGTATAGGTGAAGCTTTATATCATGTTTGGCGATGATGAACAAACGTGATGAGGCACAGTGTACCTATGCATAAAATAATAATATGCTGTCTAAAAATTTAATATTAATGAATTATGCCTCAGCTTTATTAACGTTCAAATAACCTAAAAATGTTATGAAACCAATACAGAATATAAAATGTACCTTTGTTTTAAATAATAATTAAAACTCGGGAGAGGACATCATCATTGTTTTTGAAAAAAATAAGTTAAACAAAAATTTAAAATCTAATTCCAAATAAAAATATTATTTATTCAAATATTATTTTAATTAATAGGTGTAGAATTGTGCACAAAGCCAAGATATTATAGTTATTATGTGTAAGACACGTTATAAAAAAAATTAATTATTTTTTGACGAGAACAAAACACGACAATGGATTGACACGATGTACAAGTTGAATATTTTGGATATCTTATATAGTTTTGTGTATACTCTGAAGAATTGGGAGGTTGTGTATTTGTACCATACCATGTATTAAATTATTCAAAGAGTACCTATTGTTTAAAATAGGTATTTATGTGCCCCTGAATTATTAAAATCGTATTTTATTTTATTTATAATAACTTACACATTTGAGTTTGTTATAAATCAAAATTATATATATTTTACTTTCCAGGTTTGCATGAACCGTAAAGCGACTGAAATTCTAATATTATTTTATTCAATTAATACGACGTATATCCCCCGATATTTGAAATAATATTGGCAATTTTTTTAAATAATTTACCAATTAACCACGAAGACTCAAATTTCTTTTGTTTTATAAGTACATACCATTTCAAAATCGCGTACGTAGGTATTAGTTTATTTTAACTTAGGTACTGTATTATAAATATTTTATAATAATTATTATCATTTATGTATAATAATGAGTATCAGTTGTTATTGTAAATATATTCCTTCGCTGGTACACCAGGTAAAACAACTAGGTATTTATTTAAACTTCATTTTTGGTATCGTTGTTGTAAGGAAACTGATCAAATCTTTTCAATGTATACGATTTACCTAAGTGAATTAAACAGTATTACATGATAATAAAAAGTAGTCTAACAAACGGTGGCCAAACATCAGCTTTTCCCGAGTGTCCTCAAGACTACCCGTAGTCTTACCCACAATATTGTCACACAATAATTTATCCCTCACCAATCCAAATCACCACACTTCCGAAACATAGTTCAATATGAGTAAAATTCAAAATTGTAAGCTTGTTATTAATATCAAAAATAAATGAAAAATACATTTTGAGTTTTGAAAGAATTTAATCAAAATATATTTACCATTAACAATTTCAACATTTATTTAGAACAGAAAAACAAACTATAATATACTTGTTCTTTTTATCTACTTATTTTTTAAGTATTTTTCCATATAAAAGTAGAAATTTTTGTATTTATCGCACAGTGGCAATTCCACGCCGGTCGGATATAAATAAGCAACGTTATTATTAATCATTTCAATCATTTTCTTGTCTACCATCATGTGCTTATAATCCATTCCAGAAATTATATGTACAAATGGCGGGTTGATACAATACTGTGAAATAAATAAAACAAATTATAGGTATTGGTCCACCGTGTTTTCCCTCAATTTTAACACAGGCAAACTGGAAATTAATGGAAAGTTTCTCAATTAAACTTACATCTTTTAAGTCGGTACTATTAAATTTAGACGTTCTTTCGTATCTAAATATTACAACTTTTGATTGTATTTTATTTGAAAGTGGCTTGGTCTCTAGTAATGCTTGTAACCTAGAGCGAATAGTGTTTAAAGCTTTCTGTGAGTTTTTTTCAAATTGTTTTTGATAAGCAGACATATTTCTCAACTGAAATTCTTCATCATGTTTTTGTGTTGTATGTATAGATAACTATATTATAAACAATTAAAAAAATGTTATTTTGGTATTTACTAAGTAATTTTCAATAAAAGTAAATTAAATATTGAAACATGCCATACTTAGAATCATACCCACAAATCTAATAAATAAATAATTAAAAATGTTTGCAAAAGTGCAAGTTTTTATAAAATAATTGTTTAACGTCAGTGTCATATCCAAGGATTGTAGGGGGTTGTACCCCCCCCCCCCCAAAAAAAAATTCTGTTTAACATAATTATATAATATCTCTAATCTCTACTAAATTAATTCTTTCACGCACATAAAATGTACATGATATTCATACCCAAAAAAATTATTAAAGAATATCAGACTTACTACTTTAAAGTTTATAAATATTTTAGATGTAAAATTATGATAAACATATATTTATTTAATATTTACCTCATTTGATAATGAACCATATATCGAGTTAAGTTTTTTGGTAATATATTCATTAGAGAGAAAATGTTTCGCACATCCAGCCAATATTTCTGGATCGCCTTCTAATAATGTTACGGTAGTCAATGTTCCTTCCGCTTCCAATATTTGAGCCATTTTAAGAGCAACCGTTCCGCCCCAAGTTTCACCAATTAGAGATACATATTTTTGATTTGTAATCTTTTTTAGTTTCTATGTTCAAATTAAATATAAATTAATTTACTTATGTTTAGACGTGTAACTGTGTAAGTGCGTTTATACTCCTTACATTTACTAAAATCTGTGATATTTCATCAATCGAGCCGATATCTTCTGGTAATTGAGCTTCAAAAACTGGGTAACTCAATTTTTCATAAAACGTTCTTATGAGTTCTGGTTTAAATCCTGGTATTAAAAACACAGGTATGGCAGATTTCAGTTGTGATAATCTAGGACTTCTAGTTGAGACTTCAACAAATTCTGCTTCTTGAGTTTGTATATCATTAAAACAATATAACTCATCTCTTGATTCGGGTAAAATATTTGTGATAATATTATTAATTTGTTGATAGCCTAAAAAAAAGATATTATGGAGTTGTATTTGAAAATTAATCAAATAATAATAATTAAGTAATAAATAATTAATAAATTTAAAATGATTTATGTATAATTAATACTTTGGTTACTTATTTACTTTAAGATAATTTAATATCCAATACCATGATCTAATTATTATTATTTTTATTAGGTACCTAATAATATGACATTTAAAATTAACGGTTGTACATTACATTGGACAGACATAAATTAAAAGAAAGGTACCTAATAATACCTAATTCTATACTTAGACATTTTACTGTTACATATTACTACAATAATATTAAATAAATTTAATAATTTATATGTATGCATAAATATATATTATATATCCATTTTGAGGTACAAATGCATTTATTACAGTAAAAAATTTATTTCCACCACCAAGCCCGGATTAAGAGTGGTCAGGGGGGAGGCGTTCGGTCCCAGGGCCAATTGACTTTAAGGACCGGCTTCTTTATAGAAAATTGGTATTTTGATGCATACATTCAAAAGAAATTTCAAATAATAAAATATTAATATTTAAATCATGAACAATTAATCATAAGTTATAACTAATGATGAATTCACAGTACATTGAATATGATTAAAATATGATCAGGTTGATAAATTAGTGAAAATGGGAGTTGTAAATAATGTAGTTAAATGTATTAGGAAGGTGCATGGCACTTGTATTAATATTATAGTATATGTACTAGATTGATTTATATTCCTGTACAATTAATAACATTAACATATTCAAATATTAATTGATATTAGTTATTAGTTGTTTTTGACCTACTCTATGGGTTAACAATATTTTATATTAAGTGTCTAAAAGTATACTTGATTACTGCAGTGGTTTTGGTGATTTAATTTATTTGTTTGAATAATTTATAGCTATAGATATTATATTATAATATGACATACATGATGATAGTATTATTAGGTACTTATTTAATTTTAATTTTTTTTTGTTCTTAAAAGAACAAATTATAAAATTATGAACGACCATGAAAAATAAGTAATCAAAATTGTTTCGCAGTAAAGTCAGTTTAAGTTCGAGTATTTGGCTCGGCAACGTATTTGGTGTTCCGGGGACCAATTGATCTTTAATCCGGGCTTTTGATCCATGTTTTTATGTATATTATAATAAAATTTTATTACCCTCGGATTTAAGGGAGCCGGGTTCAGAGCACACGAATGAAGAAGAGTCTATTGCGAATGATTTCTGTAATAAAATATCCAACGAAGGCAATATTTTGGCTATATTTGTCGGTGTTGAAGACATTCCATCCCAGGAAATATTAAAAGCGTTAAAACCAATTGATTTGAGTTCAGCACAAATAGAACTTCCGTTACTTAATATACATACGAACGAAGTCGTTAGTGTTTGGTTCATATGTTTTTCAAAAGCATATCGAAGATTATTCATTTTATTAATATCAATCTATGGCAAAAAATAAAATATTCATAAACAATTAAATTTTAAATGTATACGCATTACGCACTTATTAAAGTGTATTAGATAATTTTACAGTACCTGGTTGACAATAAAAATTGCATCTAAAACTTTAGAATTTGTCAAATAATTTAACCAATTAAGCGATTCCTCTTTTGTTTTTAAATTTAAATCTGATTCAATTTGTATGGATACATTTTGAGAGACAAGTCTATCAAATCTATTTTGAAAAATATAACCATAAAAAGTATCATACATTTAACAATAATATACTACAATAATCATAAAAGTATTTACTAACCTTCTACTAACATTCGATGACATTAAACACCTTTTGACTACGATTACAATTTTTTGAGCACCTCGTTCGACCAACCATTCGGCGAGGTCTATCCAATCTCCTCTATTTCCTGCAATATCAAATTAAAACACATTTTGATGAATTGATTGAATGAATTGAATGCTTTAATGAGGAGAAAAATATTTACCTGCAACTATTAGGTAAATTTTATCAGGATGACATTTATACATAATATTATATTCGACTTTTTCCTTTAACTTAGAACTCTCATCATTATTGATACTATCGTTTAATGACAATACAACTTTTTCAGACGTTACCGATGAAGCGTTAGATCTAAATTAAACACGAATCAATACAAATATTATATAGTTAGCTTAGACTTTATGTAGGTTATTTACCTCATTGTGTCAAAAATGTTACCACTACCAAGACCAAACGACGAAGTTACAACACGACTACGCATAGGTTTAACTACGCCTTTATTTAATCCATCCATAAATGCTTGCTGTACAATTTGTTTGTTGTGATCACTTTCATTTAACAACATGTTTGAACTGACAGCGAAAAACGACATGTTTTGCAAGAATTGTCGCGTACCTATGGAATCATAACATTTACTTTTAGAAACTTTATTAATTTTAAAGTAAACCTAACGGTTAAAATATAATATATTATATTGTATCGTATCTATTCAGAGAAATATTATTGTAAGACTACCTAAATGTTTTTGATTCTTCATATCCGATTTTGAAAAATGGAAAAAATTTCCAAAGAAAGCTAATGCACGAAATGCAGCTTGGAATGCATTGCCATTCAAAAAGTTCAATATAATATCTATACCCTTTGACTTGGTTATCATTTTTAGTTGAACATCGAAATTGTCGTTTGTGTTTATAAGTATTTTTGACCGCGATAACTGTTAATCAAATATAAATTAATTTAATAATTTTGCTTGTCATCAGTCATCACTCATCATTGTTTTTAATAACTTAATACCTCTGGGAAGATACTAGAAAGTTGTTCTGCTTGATGGTCCGATTCTACAATAGCGTATGTCTCACACTTAATACCTAAGCTTATTGCAATCGCAGCTTGACCTATAGGGTGCAACCCCGAGGTTACTAAAATAGAATTCTTCTTTTGAAGATGACATAAGATATTGAACACATAATAGGTCTGAAACACCGAAAAAAAATGTTGGTTTGTCGTTAATCAATTTAAAGTATAATCAGTATAACCTACCATAGCGTAAGTTAGAGGAACAGTAGTCGCTTCTTCCAGTGACCACGTCGATGGTACAGGCCATGATAATAGTGGGTCATAAATCATCATCTTAGAAGAAATTTCTTTGAGTGAAGTGATTCCCATAATGGTTTTATTATCAACATACCCCGAGTACTCCAAAAGTCCAAATTCGTTCTAATTAAAATAAATAATATATTACATCTAAACATAGAGTTTTCAATATAAAATAATTACTTCTGTGCTGTCTTCAACAACTAAATCTTTGAAGTTTAACCCTAGATATTTTACTGCCAATTTATTTTTACTGAAATAATGTAAATTAGCATATACAATTAAAACATTTTTTTTTTAAATTTTACTTACGAATTTGTAGTGACATTTTTAAACTCTAAATTTTTGTTGGCTTTAATATTGTCTTTTAAATCTTGAAGAACAATTCTTTTATAAAAACCCCAACCACCATTTTTAAAAATATTTACTACTAAATCTTTCGATAGTTGATGTGTATAGAATGACTGGTGGGAGTCAAAATCTGGTGCTTTTGAATCCAAAATAAACACGAATCTAACAAAAATATATATAAATATATTTAAGTGTTTTTATATTGGAACCAATTTTACCTAAGTTCTGTTTAGTGTATTTACCTTAATTTCTTTGATTTATACTTATGCAACATTTCTTTAACATAAGTGGTAATGCCTTCCAATGGTGCAGACCTTGAAATTATATAGATCATGTCTTTTGATGAATTATATGTCTCTAATGCTCTCCAAATGCTCAAATCGTATACATCATTTGTTGGTTTTATAGATATTATATTTTTGCCTACGGTTATTACCTAGAAATAATAATGATTATAGAAATTATTCAATGAGAAAAAACTATTATAATATGATTAACCTTTTTCATCAATCCTAAGCAGTTGTTACTGTCAAATTGTTGTTGTGTAATTATTTTCCAATCATTGAGGTCTTGTAGTTTTTTTTTTGAACACACTATTATGTAACTACATTTTATATTGGCTAATGCTCTCATCGTATCTTGCAAGTAATTAACACTAGTCACTGTGATCAATTTTCTAGATTCATCATTTGCTGGCTGTTTCTCAACGTCGTTCCAGTTTAACGTCTCATTCTAATGGTTAGATATTATTATGATTTTAATAGCTTAAATATTTTTTTAAATTATATTCACAAAAATAAATGCACTTACATTCATCGATAGTTGATTTTCAAAGATTTGTTTGATTGTTTTTGTACATAATTTAGATATCTGATCGTCAAAATGGTACGGAGTACATAAAATTAGTTTTTCAGAGTTTTTATCGAAATTATCTGTTATTATATCTATAGAGTCGTAGATGAATTGGTCGATGTTCTAAAAGTAAAAAATGTGTTAACTGTGTATTACAATAACTTACAACAGGTTTATTTTTATAATAATTTATAAATTATACATTAATCTTTTTCAATTATATACTTATATTTAGTATCGTCTTATTTTAAATTCTCTTAGCTTTGGTTTGGAAAAATTATAGGTGTGAGTTTTCTAACTATTAGTTTGACTTTTAAAATTATAACAGTAATAATACCTGAAGTGAAGTAGGTACTAAATGCTTTAGAATTATTACTTTAGGTATTTAAATTTTAAATTCTATAGAAAACAGCTCTAACTAGAGGGCTTTGTTCCAAATTAATTGTGATTTATGTATAATATTTATATCATATATTATTATGTATTTCTGAACTAGGCTATCTGAATATTATTAATATTTTATTTACTTATAAAGTTTGTTGTTGTGAATTTTTATTAATATGAAACTTGTTACTAATATTTCTTTTCAATAGCATTTTTCGATATTCAGCTAAGCATACACAAAACACAGTTTATTAGTATTTACTCAGTGATCACAACAATTAAGTAAGTACACACTACATGAATATTTTTACTGGGAGTGCCAATCGTAATTTTATTTTATGATCCCGGACCGTTCTATTCATCTATTATTGTTTTTAGAATATATTATACTTAAAAATATATCTGTAAGACTTGCATAATCTATGTTTAGTATAAATATATTTGTATATAGTTAAACTCACGAATAGCTTTAAAATTATCTTATAATTCACATTTATATGATATGTCATGTGTAGTCAGTTGTCAGTACTTTATGTTCTTAATAGATATAATTAATACATACTTCTTTATTTATGTTTAAATTTGTATAAGTAGTTAAATGAAACATTACTTTGCATCGTGAGAGGTTGAATTGAATAAATATCTCTTCTTGTAAATTGACTACTGCAGAATTGGTTTTCGGCAATACTAAATGCCCATTTTTTACACCTTTTATATTTATTCCATCACATGTTATTTCTTTAGTTAATGTGTTGTAATTTACACTTACATCTTAAAACAAAAGTATAATTACAAATAATGACATAATGACATAAGAATAGGCAGTAGATACATTTTAGTAAATAAAAACGCTTAATCATTATGTGAGATGCAGATATTACCTTTTTCGTTAGTTTTTTTGAACACCGTTGGGTTTATACTAATTTGTCTAATAGAAATCGGAGTTTCTATTGGGCATGTACCTAAATGTTCTAATATAGGAAATTTCAATAAGCCATCAAAAAAGTAAATCCAATCATTTTTCCATTTTATATTTCCTTGGATATCATTTTTATAAATATCAAATTTGGTTATATTTTTGTACTCGTCTCCTAGGTTGAATCCGTTGTTTTCAAAAACTGCATATATTTCTTCTTCTAGTACACACCCTTGGAACTCATCAGATGTTATATCTAATGCTATCATTTTTTCTGTTTTTATATTTAAATCTGCATTGTTCAAGAATCTTATTTGACCAGAAAAAATGACCTCATCGTTTAAATTGTATTCAAAATGACCAGATCCCCACTGAATCATTATATTACCTTCAACTATATCTGTAAGATTAAGATATAAACTTGTTAACTTATTAACAATATTGAAATTAAATATTTTAGGTGGTATCAATATTTACTATTTGGATGGACTTTGATATTATTTTTAAAACGTAGATCATCGAATTGAACAGACTCATCAAAAAACGTTTTAGAATTAATTTCAACAAACATTTCCCAAACATTTATCTAAACAAATCATAATTTAATTATATGAAAATGTCTAGCAAACGATTAGTAAAATAAATATCTAAATATGTATGGAATTAATGTACTTGCCAGCATATAAGAAAACGGTATAATATGAACACCGTGAATTTGGTACTTGATTAGATGAATACTATCATTGATAAGTATTGATGTCGTTTTTTCACCGAAGAACTTATTAATCTAATATTAAAGTAAAATATATGGAATAACTATTAAAAAAAACAATACTAATAATATAACTTTATAGAAATAAAATAAAACAATATTATTCGAGTATGTAAACATTTGATTAGAATGTGTAATATTACTTGTGAATTAGATACAACAGGTGTCCATTGCTCATTATGGTCCCAAAAAGGCAAACTTTGAATACAAGGAGTACCTCGGCTAACAGGAAATTTAACTTTTGGATAAATAGAATTGATTTTCGGATTAACGCCATTTGTATACATTCTAAAATAAACAAAAAATAATACACGGTATACCAGTAAAATAATACCATATAATACAGTGTGTCCTAACTAACAATATCATATTTAATTTAAGATTGTTGACCTGACAAATACATGTCATGTAAATTGTGTAAGCAACTGAAAAAAATCCTTAAGAAACGATCCATGACTTACTTTCCAATCGCAGTAAGTAGAAATCGAATTGAATCACCGAATACCCTTTTCGTTAGTGGTATATTGATCACTGTTTCAGGTAATGCTTTTTTTAAAATTGCTTGTAGAAGACCGTGAGGAGCAATTTCAATTACTATGGCGTCACTAGGTATGTGTTTTAGACCGTCCTCAAATAACACACTACTCAATAGATTGTTAGTATGATATTCTGGAGAAGAATATTTTGCGAGGTCAGACTCCCATTCTGTTTCCGGCAACGAACTGCTAACCCATTTAGAAGTCCTTTTCTTTGGTACTTTGATCACCTATAAAAAATATACATATTATAGACATTATTAAAATGAAAATAATATATTAAATTTAATTGTTGAACAAACATCTTTTAAATATTTAAGTAGAGTTGGGCCAGCGGATTGAATATATCTACTGTGAAACGCTATACCAGCAGCGTTGACGGATTTTGCGAAGACACCTTCGGATTTTAGTTTTGAGACAAACTCGTTGATGCTTTCAACTGGACCCGATATCGTGCAACTAGTGGCACTATTACGACAAGCGACGTCGATGTCATGTGGAAGTTTGTTTTTGATTTGTTCATATCCAAGTCCTAAACAAAAAGTTCAAATAAAAAATAAACTTAAAATACTTTGGTGGTATATTGTGAATATTACCAATAGCGGCCATCATGCCAGGAATAACGTCTGTTTCTAGAGAAGCTTGACCTCGGGCGTAAGCAGCTAATATCATTTCTTCAGCCGTAAAACAACCATCTGCGTAGGCACATCCCAGTTCTCCAACTGAGTGGCCTAAGATCCCATCGGGTGTAATGTCTAATGCTCTCAACACTTCTACTAATCCAATCTAAAAAATATGAATGTTTATACTCCTTTTCCAAATGTATTTTGATCGACCTAGATCCAAACCTGAACCGCAGCGATTCCGACAAACGAATTGAGAATGTTGTCAAAAAGTTTTGGATTTTGACTAGTCAAAATATTCTTGATATCAATTCCTCTTGGTTTTAGTATAATATCACATTTTTCAATAGCATCAGCAAAAACTGGAATTTTCAAAAGATCTGTACCCATTCC
>WHPZ01565470.1:0-12487 GCA_016617965.1 Macrosiphum rosae
AAAACTATTGGGAATTTTAAATTTTGACCTTCCCAATGCACCAACGATATTCACTTTCCAATCGAACAAGATACTGAAGTCGAAAATCGAAGCATTATTTCGACTACTTATCGTGTACACAGACACAAAAAAAAAATAATAAAAAAATAAAAAAAAAAACACACATCATTGTAAAATCAATACATTCATCGTTTCACTCAGAATCTAAAAAATTGTTCTGCAATAATGTATAAGATATATTGAAGAGAAATAGTATTTAAAAATTATTTTATATTTAATACTATTTGTAGATAAAGTAAGTTTAATTATATAATTTTTTACAACTATAATGTTATCATTTTAATATAGATGCTATTATATTGTATAGTAACACACATTTAAAAATGTACCCCCTTTTTTTTTACATCATTTTCATTTTTCATTTTCTTTTTTATTATAAGCCATTATGCTTTTTCTATTTTTTTTCTCTCGCCTATTTTAGTTAAGTACTTTTACTCTTTGATGAGAGGTGTGAAACCTCAGTGAAATCAGTGAAGAGCAATGCTAGTTTTTCTCTTTTTTTATAAAATGTTCTCCTGTGCAATATTTAAACTAACAATAAGTAAATGTATTATTATTTGTATAATATTAACAAGCCTGGGCATGTTAATGATAATTTCTAATTGAGTTAAGTTAAGTTGATAGAAAACAATTAAAAAAGTTTAAAGTGATTAGTTATCCTCAATATTTTGTTAAATTTAAAGTTATATGGAAACTAATAATAATTATATTATTATAATTTACAAATAGCCAGTAATATGGTTTAAAATAATATAAAGTAAATGATTATGCAAGACGCATCATTAATAATAATTTAATTATATTTATTATTTAATTATTCAAAAATATTAACGTAGCTTGGAATTGATTAAATCATGAATCAATGATAGTTATTAAATTAACCTACAGCTAAATGATAATCTGAAGAAATAGTAGTAGTTAATTTAGCTATCGGTTAAACCTGGTGGTTAGGTTAACTTAAATTTAAAGAAAAAAGCAGTTTAACTGGGACATAGTATTAACTGACAGTTAAGTCCTACTAACTGTCAGTTAAATGAAAAACCAGCCCTAAAAGTAAATCAGTATCAATAAAAATCAGTTGAGTTAAATATAAAGTTAATAAAAACTAAATTTAAAAACGTTAAGTTAAAAAGTTAACCCAACTTAAACTTTTTAACTAGGTAGCTTATGTCCAAGCTAGATTATTATTAAATTCACGACTACGCCGTACCGACGTCAGACTATAGTTTTAAAAACCACTTACGCCCATCGAACTGCTTATAAGACCTATAGTAAAAGCGTCTCCGCATAAGCCTCGAAAAGACGAGAAGCACCCTATAAATGTGCATAAAATTGAGGTGACGGAGTGTGTGTAGGCTTTCCTGCGCATCAATTATTATTACTTTGGAAGTGTCTGGCCGTAGAAGTTCGAGTCTTCGAGACAACCATGGTATATATACAGCTGTGTTGTAAAGGATGTCGGGCCGTGTGCTTGTCGACACGTTTAGCTCGATAGAGTTAACAATTTTTTTTTTTTGCTTTCGTGTTATTTAAACATTATTCGAGACGGCGCGCCGTTTAAAAAGCCCTTTGTTCGTGTGCAATAACTTTAAAAACTTAATTATTTTTTTTTCGATTAGTATAATATTATGCAGGTATAATAGAGTTATACGCTGAGATTAATAATTGTTGAGCGAAAACCAACGAAATACAATACTAAAATGATTAATAAATTGATGTAGTCTATAATTACTGTAAATCGTATCGTGGATATTTTTTTGAAAGAATAGTTTCTCATTCATTAAAATATTTATTCCAAGTAATATAGTAGTACATAAAAAGAGTTTTACAAAAGTGTGAAATAAACCATAAACGTAATATTGGAACTAGTGTTACTGTTATACTTTGGCCATTTTTACAAATTATCATAAACTTCGATGGATTAATATTAATCAACTAAATGTTTAAACCGCCATAACCTCCACAATATCTTCCGAATAGTGCGTTACCATATACCTATTACCCTTAGTGCGCAAAGTTAAATAACTCAAAAACCACTTGTTTGAATTTTGATTCTGATACCTACGTTAAAATCAAAAAATTCAAACATTTAAAAAAATGGTCTCTGAGCATAGAAGAAATTTCCAAAAATCGGAATTTGAATGATTTAATTGCTGGAGGTAAAAATTGGGGTGAGCATGCTCGGTGAATCACCTATTAGATACACGACCACGACCTGAAAATAGTAAGAAATTCTCATCCCTTACAGCTGACCCATAATAATATATAATTATAATATATATTATGGGCGCTCGTGGATATGATAATAATATAATTATTATCGTATTGAGTGTATTTAGCGTTTTGAAATTGCATACCGAGCTAGAAGCGAGTAAGCACTATATTATTATTATTATTTGGTAAGAAGTTCAATTTTTGTTTATTTATTTATTTTCGTTTGCAGTTGCGCCAGTTCTGCGTGTAACCGAATCGTATATGTACACTATTTACGATATGATTGCGGAACGCACAAAAAAGTTTCGTTTGGCAAATTTTTAGATGCTAAAATTCGATACGGTTACTTATGATGGCGGTGGGGGGGGGGGTTGTACTTTATAGAGAGGTCACTTTTCCGATTACTGCGTGGTGTATGGGCATCCACGAGAGCGAGAAAAAACTATACAGAAAAATATTAAGAAATTTACGGAGTAGTAAACGAAATCGATTTCGGTCGTTTCCGTTATGAATAAATTGATGTTCGGATAAAACTAATCTCGGTCACTCGAAATGTTTGCGTATTATTTTTGATTTTTTTCTTCGTTTATTTCAATATTATTATATGCGTACCTGTATACGTTATTGATGCCGAGTAGCTTTTAAAAATTATTTCCACTGTTTGTGGATAAAAATTACTTAGGCGTTATTGTGATTATTTTCCGAGTTATTGTTCTTGTTCTTGTTGTTAGTACGAGTATTAATAATTTCGACGAACGAGCGTCATATTGTTAATAGTAGGCGTACCTACCTCCTATTTTGTTATTTTAATTCAAATCGGAAATTCTCTAGAAGGTTGTTGCTCGCAGTGTTCTCTTTACATTATAATATAAGCCGCGGAATTGATTATATTTACGAAAATTCATAAAAAAAAATAAACCACCCCGTCGTTATTAATTACTAATAATTTTCTTTTACACATTTCCCCGGATGAAAATATCTGCCTTTCACGAGGGTCTTGAACTCTTGGAACTTGACATAATTATTATTTTATTCGTACGCGAGATTAACATTATTTTACTCGGCTGTGTAATAATATTAATAATAATAATTATTACGTTCCGCGTTCATAGCATCTCTCGACGAAACTTTTCTTCTTACGGCGGCGGCGGCGGACTGTGTGCGATTGCGATTTAATAACCACCTGTGATCGCGTCGAATTAATTTCGATTTTTCTCGCGTGCCCATTGTCGGGGGGGCGTGAAAAAAACTCGACACAATATTATGCTTTTTACACGTTTTCGTATAGTAGGCAGGCAGGTACCTATAATACTATTCCGTGACTAATATCACACGCATCACAGGAATATATTACAATAATATTATGAATTCCACGCCGGCGATATAATAATTTTATATACCTATAATATAATATATCACAGTGGGTACCTGCCCACCGACCTACCGATAACTACCTGCCGGAATATACCAAATAGTACCTAAGGCCAGTACCTTACCTATATTTCCACGTCATATTATAATAATACCGCGAGAATATTATTATATGTACCCATATTACCTATTATATAGGTATGTATTATATTTTCATAAAATATTATTATTATGAAAACGCGAAGCGCACAATCGATGGCCCCTCTCCCCGAGCGTTTCCCCTCCGACGTACACGGACGAGCCCCAACCCTTCCCATCCGCCCACACCTCCACCGATAACACTATAAGGTTCGCATTCCGCCTCGCTATATTATACATAGGCAGGTAGTATTATAACTTTTCGCCGGCGCTCGCGACTCCCGAGGTTTCCTCGTCGTCGTAGACACAGCGGCCGTCGCCATTCGCGTAACGCTCGCAAAATAATAATAATAATATGGTATGATGTGTATATATTTTCAGTCACTCAGCTCGTTAACGGGCTGAAACGATAAATCGCTGGGCTGTGCAGTATACCTATATAATATTATGCTCCCAATGTGGCCTACGATTTCGTTTCGAGGGATTTTCCCCTCCTCTTTTCCGTTCGGTTTTTCCGATTTTCCGCCGTCCGGCGTCCTTCTGACGAGATCGGTCTGTGACCTTCGGACAACGCGCGAGCTTAACTTTAGCTATTTCGATGTTAGAACAGACGTGTTTACGGGTACGTTCGCGTACTTTTCATTCGACTTACAACGGTTATTAACATAAATACACATTAATTAGTCTTAGAAATGGTGTTGTTATAAAATATATTAATATCATTACAATTTATTACTTTGATATGATATTTTAACACATTTCTATCTAAAAGACATACCTATTAAATATTTAGTAAAAATTCGATTTGTAGTGTCTATTTTTTTAAATCTTAAATAGCCGTTTCTATAGCGTCGATAAATCAATTCTTTTGGATTTTAAAGCGCTAGATGAAGTCTTACCGTCGACGCCTTAGAAGTCGATATATAATGGGGACAACATTTTTTATAGCCGCCATGTGTGCGATCAAATTGTGTGACGAAATATTATGTAGGCACTGCGGCAATAGGTACATATTTTTTATTTTTATACATTTTTATTAATCTTAATAATATGAGCCCGGCAACCGTCATGGCCATTAATAGCTGTTTGAGTGGGGCGGAGGGGGTAGTACGGTTGGATCGGAACACGTATTGTGTGTATGTGGGACAAAAGATTTGTCATTTGAAAAACCTGGGTGGTCACCCATCCGGAAACCAGTGACTCCGGATGGTGCTTGCACTCAGAACATGTTACGTGACTGAATATGTTACCACCTCGCAACACCAAGCCACGATGGGTATATTATAATATATGCTTTAGACGGTCCTAAATCTGCCCATGGGCTGTGCACCGCGCGCTCATGTCAAATAATTATTACGTGGTAATATAATAATAATAATAATAATATGCTCGCTCGTCTCAAAGGATCGTCGAAAAGCGAAAAATTAAAAAAATCGTCTCTTAACTTTGCACTCTCTGCGCTCGCGTTTTAATTTTAAATTAGTGAAGCAGAGTACATTATCACAGATACTCTTTATTCATCTGATATACTGTGCTTTAAGATTTTAAACGATTATAAATTAAAAAAATTAACTATTCCTCGGTAAATGTATATCGTAAGGGCGTAATGAACTCAGTCTTCGACGTTATCGATACATTTTTTTTTTTTTTAAACGTATTTCGTTTTAAAATTGTATAATATCAAAACTATATTAACTATATATTATTATTATTATGGTGGTTTTTCGGTTCTCCGTTAAAAAATGTAATTCAACAATAATAATCATTATCATTTTAACATATTATTTTTCTTACTAAAAACTCTGGTTCGTTGTTCATTAGCCAACAATACATATTAAGTAGGTTACCTACTTCAAATAATAAAAAAACGTAATCACTGTGGATTGGCTGAGATGAAGAGTATTAAGACGACCGACCATGTCCTGTAAATAATTGTTTGAACTTAATTCCTAAACACTTTTGCTCGCAGTATTGGCTCTGAAGAATAATTAGTCCGTGTATCGCGTTCCAACATACTTCCACGGAGGTTTTTTAATGAATTCATATAAAAACGAACAATATTCACTAAAATGTATATTATATTGTTATTATTATTATGTTTGAGTTATACTCGACGAAATGTTTGTGAGGAATGACAATTTTAGAAATCAATGTATACAAATATAATAATATACAATAGTAATATAATATGGGGTACAGCGATTCTCAACATTATTTTTATATCAGCTTACCACCTACACAGTTTGAAAATGTTCATGTGACACTTGCAGGCCAAATGACGTTTTTTTGCTTATCAAAAATGAATTACGCCACGTATGGAAATTTATTTTATCTGCAACTAAAAAACTATGATAATAATATTATAATCATTTACTGTACGAAAAGAAAACTATATGTGTATAATATTGTTATATGTTATTGTTAATATCAAATAAATCGAATAATATTTATAATTTCGACTGATGATCCATTCCATTTTTTTTTTTTTTTTATAAAGGAGATTTTTCTAGCATTCCACTTACGAGCTTATCGCGTACCACTAGTGTGGTAAGTGTTCCGCATGTTGAAAAACGCTAAAATAGTATAATATACATATTATTATCAAAGTGAATAATTTTTTTTTTACGATGGAATAAATTTAAGTTCAGAAAAGTTCATAAGAATTAATTTTATTCATACCAACAAATTACAAATTTATATTTTATGGTCAGACCAACAGCTCGAGCATAATATATTATTATAATATAATTTAAGATATTTTCGTGCCTAATATTCTATCGTGACGTATGTAAAAACAATAATTTCTGTATACCGTTTGAATTTCAAACACGACCACGGTGCAGGCACCTACTTCACCCTTGGGATTGAAATGGTCTCTTTAACGGACAGGATTTTATATATAGATAAAATATATAATATAAATACTTCGAATATTCTCTATCTGAAATAGCATGAAAATTCCTGAGTTAATATCTCTTTGGGTCGACTACACCTGAAATTTCGTGGCTTTAAAAAAAAAATATTATATTTAAAAAATTCATATTTTTTTTAAATTGGTTTTACATCATCCTTCTTACCGTATCGGGAATTTCACCCTTAATATAGAAATTTTCAAAAACTTCCGACTATTTTAATACCGAGAATAATATACGTATTATAATATTATTATGTTCAAAAACAATTAAATTTACTAAAAAAAAAAACTCGATATTATAGTATTTTGATACAAATATTGAAATAATATCTTTGAAAAGAAAACAATGTTTTCACATCTCATCGGTCATTGACATGATAGGAACGTCATCGTATTATTATATGATAATTTATAATGAATGAAATTTCTCAAATATTATTGTATTGCTGCAAGTTGTGATAAATATTAGAGAATTCACAGTTTTTTATTTTTATAGCTGTAAATTAATGAGTCTTATTATCGATATCGTTAAATACTTTATCGAGTATTTGGTATGGCCAGTTAATTTAACTTTTATAAATTTACTCATACGGCCATGCACTATACCTATCTATAGATAATAGATTAAAATATGTTCATAATGCGTAGATACTATAGGTTAAAATTTGTTGGTCAGTCCGCATTCGTCGACCACAATTGTCGTTTATTAATTTTTCCAAGTTTATCTTGTTTTGTGTTTTATATGACAAAAGTTAAACAAAGTGAAAATTCTAATTTAAACTAGTAAAATATGTTACAGAATTCGGTGAAAATATTTTTAATATTTTTATTCATTTTATATAAATACATAGATCATTCATTTTCTATGTACAAAAATATTTTAAGCCCAAACCGTGTAGACAGTTTATCTAAGTACATGGTAGTAATTTTTTTTTTTTTTTAAACAAACTTATTAAATATACAATAATATACAAACTATTTAATTTTTTAGTAAATTGTTTTTCAATTGATTTTTTATATAAATTAAATGCTTTTATTTTCCTTTTTAAATACTTAAAATTATGTATTGCCTTTAAATCCGGACCCTACTTTTTATTTTGAATGAAATTTCTAAAATTATTGCATTGCAAGTTGTGATAGATATTAGCAGAATTCACAGTTTATTTTTATTTTTATCGCTGTAAGTTTTAATAATCACATAAGACTTAACAAAAAAGCAGTATAATAATTTCTGTTAAATATAAGTATTACATCGAATCGATTACTTTAATTCTTATATAGTTCTCACAAATATTAATTCAATACAATTTGTAGCAATTTTTCTGAAAGCTTTTAGTTTTTCCGTAAAGCAATTCGACAAGTTGAATAAAATGTTTTTGCTGAAGGGTGGATGTGTCTGTACAAGTTATTTAAGCTTTACTATGAACAGAACTATTTTTAATGTGAGATTATCATTAAAGTTTTTCTAGTTACATGTTACATATAATGTGTTTCAAACATTTTTCAAAACTTAAAAACAATTCTCCTAGTCCGAAACTTATACCATTACTGTAAAATAAATGTAACTTATAGATATCAGTAACATAATATCTGTGAACGGATTTTTTTTCTCGTTCCTATATCAGATAAAAATGCGCATATGGATAAGAAAATATTATTTAGATCTATAAAATATTTAATCTCCGATAACTTACTTCTTCACTAGAATTACTACCTATTACTGCAACTATATTATTATACTCGGCCATGGGGCAGATATATTATATTATTATAATATTATGTGTTTTTATTTTTTTCTTCTGAAAAGGGAAGGGATTAAAATCATTTCCCCCGTGGATAAAAGGAATATCACAAAGACTAAGAATAATACAATAATTGAATAAAAATTGAACTGACAAAAGAATTTCTCGAAATGGCCACCGGATCTCAGAATCGACTATTACTTTTCCAATATAGGTACCTACTGAATAACGTCACGAATAATGTCGTTTCCCGGTGCTGACATATTCTATACATAGCGACGGAGAATTTATGTAGGCCATGGAAAATCTCCGGCGTGGTCCCCAGCGACCCACGTCGGTACGCATTAGAATGACATTATGATATTTTATACCAGCGACGACAGGCACAAATATAGAGTGGACTAAAAGGAATATAGCACTAATAAAACACCATGGCGAGGCGAGGGGGTGGGAGGTGGGAAAATATGATAAGACAGCGTGTAGGGAAATGAAAGACAAACCTAAACTGTATGTGTAGGCAAGTCTGAAAGTTCTAAGAGAACAGTGATAATATGCGCTTACATCAAAGGGTGGGAGTCTTTCAAACGCAATCTTAGTGCTAAGACTCTCTTCCAAGACCTCCGAAAGGGACAGACAACACATCACTGCAGCACTCGCCCTCGAGGACTACAACGTCATTGTTTGTGTGTTATCTACCTATACCTACACCACATTATTACGTTTGACGAATATAATGGGCTCGCACGTGTAATCGTATTGTTATTCATTATTAGGGCTAGTGACTTTTAGGAGCTTGCAAGTTTTTAAATAATCACTAAAAACATATAGCTAAGTATAGTATAGAAATTTGTTTCGTAGCAATGCGAGTTTATATTTAAAATTTATAGTTGCATATTTCATAATGTTTCATTTATAAGTGCATATTTGAAAACTTTTTTATAATAATATATAGGTGTAAATTTTATAATTTAATAAAAATACCTAATTTTAAATGTAGATATTATAGTATGATGGTTTCATTTATATAAAATAAATATTTGAAAATGAGTGTTTATATCTCTCGCCATCACTCGTGTTGTTACTTATTGGTACACCACATGCGTGACTCACTAAAAATTAATGCAAGAAGAAAAAAAATCGGAAAAGAAAATTATCAATTATTTGTTAATATTAAATACGATTTTTATTGTAAATTGCAATTTATAAATTTTGAAAATATTTTCTATATATTAAAACAAAATGGTGTTATTCAATAGGTAATATGGTTTTTGTTTTAATGCATATTTTAATAGCATATTTAGTGATTCTCTAGGGCATGGAGTCCCTAGCCCTATTCATTAATCAAATAATTATTATCATTATTATTATTATTATCTATCACGTTTATACGCGTTGGACGTAACTCTAAAAAATAAATTATGTCATCATACCGTTTATATAACACCCCGGACAGCATTTCGTAACGATAATATTATAATAGTATTATAATAAGGTTATACTAATATTATTCGTGATTAAATGTTATAATACTATTCTTAAACGAAAAATTGCTGTCTGGGACATATTTTGATTATACATTTAAATTGAATCATTTGAATATTACAAGTTAAAATAACAAAGTGTAATATACAGAGTGCGGAAATCCGACGATTTGAAAAAATAAAAAAAAGTAGAAAAACATTTTTTTATTAATTTTTTGCCAAACAAATAAAAATTACACAAGTGGAATTTTATGTTATTTATTTAAGAATTTCATTTTTTAATGATTGTGTCAGGCAAATGTCTTTCTTGGTCAGCCACGCATTACTATTAGTTACTACACATTATATAATTACTTTAATTTGTAATACTCTTTTACCACTAACGCACGCTGTTCACTATACCAATGCTCCATGGTTACTAAATTTCGGGTATTTAAAAGCGATAAGAACATTCCCGAAATCTCTTCCACTTTAGCCACGCCCACCAGTTCATTTTAAATAGTCGGGTTTGAATGCCGCACCCTGTATTTGACCGAACGGTCAATTAAAAATAGTTTTTTTTTTTTCAAGTTAATTGTCTATTTAGTATATTTTATTTCATTGTGATAAAATATTTGTGCTTGTAATATTAACTGCCAAAGTATTACAATTTCCTAAGTTATTTCCGAATACAAAATTAAATTATTTAATAAATATATCGATAAAAAATTATATTCAAATTCTTGGGATTATAAATATATGAGCTTCAGTTTATCTGCAGTATAATATAAAAAAAAATAAATATGAAATGAAAACTGACGTAAAAAAAAAAAATGATAATAATACCTCATAAAACTATTTAATTTTAATTTTAATCTTATAAAATATATTTATTGAATATTTTTTCAATATTTATACAAATTCCAAAAAAAAAAAAAACCATATTAATATTTAATATCTATCCAAATCTGTTCCATTATTATGACGAACCGCCATAACATTTGAAAATAATTTATTATTTACGCATTGTTGTGTACAGTTTTTGGTAACGAAAAAATATTTTTATATTAAATGTGCATACTAACAGTGATAAGTCATCAGTTATTCACTAACATAATATCATGAGTACAGAGTAGGTAGGTTTGTATAAAAATGTATGTATTATAATATAATAATCATACAGATTGTAATTAGCTAATACCTAATTTGTAAATAATATATATAATATGCATAGTATATACGACATAACTATTCCTATCTAAATTTAGGAAAGTTTTTTTTTAAAAATATAAGTATTTATATGAAGTGAATAATTTTCTTAAAAAATTATGGAATAATAATATTGTGTAATAATGTTGAAATTCCAATAAACTATATTCGTGTTGCATCGAGATGTATTCACATTGTACAAAATATTAGATTATAGGTGGACAGTAAGTTTGTCAATTTTAGATTTATTATGTTTTTCAATTGTATTTATCGTAACAACATTAGAATCACGATTAAAGATAGTATGGTTGTCCAACGAGTCTAGAAAAGTGTCTACCAAAATGAATCTCCATAATCAGTATTAAACAGCTGGAGATTTCCGCACTAGCGCTTATTCGTTGTACTGACTATAAATTCAGTTACCTTTCAAATGTAAATTGTAGTTGCGTGATGGTCACTATGACATATAAGCGCTAGTGCTTAAAACTCCACCTGTTTAATTTAACTTTAATACTGATTATAGAGATTCATTTCGGTAGACACAAGTTTCAAGTATGGTCATCATGGGTCGGTTTGGCAACCACACTATCTATAGTCATTATTATAATAGATGGATTAGTATAATAGCTGTAGTGTGCGGTAAAAGACGATTGTATATTATAAGATATTTAGATATCTATATAAGCAAAACATAGGTGTCCCATAAAGTGAGAAACTTTTAATTCTGCCTCCATTTTTTTTAAAATTTTGTTGGCACCCCTGTTCTTATAATTTCTTATCAACAACTACTAATTAAATCGGAGTTTTAATAGATATTAGAAATGATAAGAACAAGGCTCCAACCAAATATTTAAAAAATGGCAACAGATTTAAAAGTTGCGCACTTATGGGACATCCTTTATAATAAATTAAAACAATGTCGAGTATATTAGTACTCAGTAAAAAAATATCATATTATTGCCTACTGGACGAAATTCACTATTACAAACTAATTATATTATACTATGTACTTATATATATACATTTTACAATTTATTATCATGCCGGCTTTAGCCACAATAATAATAATAATAATAGGTTAGGTATGCCATGTAACAACGTTTTCGTTGGAGGGTTTTAGTATAGGTTTTAGCGGTCTACGTTTACTAAAATCCTCTGAAATGTATAGCTCGATGTGTTATTCACTCGATATATTGTACCTACATACGTTTAAATCATGTTTTCTGGTTCACTAGAAACTGTTTATTGGCCAGCAAATACTATATATTGTAATTATTTCAACTCGAGGGACCATTCGTTCGCGTTGCAGTACGGGTCCAATTGATTATATATATAGCAAATAATTGACCTATGATATTGAATTGTTGGAAGAAAAAAAA
>WHPZ01565471.1:0-16651 GCA_016617965.1 Macrosiphum rosae
ACACATTTTTTTTTATTTAATACGATTTCTCCACTCCCGCGAACTATTGAAAAGGGACCGTTGTGCGACTATGACAACGACCGAATTTAACAAGCTGTCCCTAGTTGATGGTATGCGTGGTGATGGATTGCCCGGGCAAATGTCGAGACGATATAGGTCCTTATCTATGTAACCTTTGAACGGTCACGGTGGTAAAGAAACGCGCAGAGGGGTGGAAAATAATAATATAACATAACAAACTTTAACCGATCGCCAATCGAGAATGACTGATGTGACTTGAAACAAGGGACTCAATATCAGTCAAGCTCAAACTTTACTATTATTATTTTTTTTCTCCTTCTTTTTCTTCTTTTATAACCTTTTTATCTTTATTTTTCTAGACGATTGAATTGATTTCCGACCTACGTATATATTGTTTACCCGATTATTTACTTTGGGATTTCAACGCACACGTGCTGAAATATATAATAACAAATTTAAGATCATAATTATATAATGTTAGAAAACAATAAGATTCACCATTGACTACAACTTGGACATGGCGATTAAAAACACGCATAATTATAACATGAATTCAAATGAAATCGAAATATAATGATTTTATACATTTTGTTTAATTGTAATTATTTTATACTTGAGACGAATGTTAGGTAAAATCTGAATTTTTACAGTGTATTACAAGTGATAGCTCTAGGCAAAATAACTCATTGTTTTCTGGTTGTTTTTTTTACGACTATTCTCAGATTTATATTTATTTATTTTTACTTGACTCAAAGATTTAAAAATATTTCTCAAAACAACGTATTACATTAGGTAAGTCCAAGAATTCATTTCTGTTATGATCTTTTAAGTTTGTCGGTAAGAACATAATTGGGAAATTTTCTTGAATACGTTTCTTTTTTGAAACAGAAAAAAAATCGTGAACGCTGTTCCTGAAAGTTATCTCAAAAATAATCTCAAATTTACATCTTGTAAATTTTGCCATATAATAATAAGCTCTCCGTAACAAGAATCCATTTTCTCGTGATCAAAAACAAGTATGATGACCTGTCGTCAACGACTAACTATTTCATATGAATTATTAAACATTTGAGCTGGGAAATATTATATATATTTGAGTGTGCAGATTTAAAAAATTTCTATGATATACTATTTTTACGAGTATCCTAGAAAACTGGGAATTTCGTCAAAGTCCAGGGAATTGTTAAGAATTCCAATGCAAGTGGGAAAATAGATATAGTGACATTAGTTGTTTTATGTAAAGACAAATATTACATGTCTTGCAATACAAAATAATATGTAGATATTATGTATTAAGTTTTATTTAAAGATGACCTACAAACCTAAAAATGTATTTAAAGAAAAGAATGATTTTATATTTTATCATTATTTATTGATACACGGATTATACTTCCGTAACATTTTGATTTACATAGTTACACAGTCATCCGGGATCGTTGCTCTTTGGTAGAAATTCTTCATTATACGCATACCGAATTATATTAAAAGCATCAGTAAACTTCAGGTATGTGATTGTCAGGGTAGACCGTTGACTATTTTTTATTTCTTATTATTTTCTTTTTATTACCATATGGTACATGATACATGATCACACCTAATTAATGAGGTAACTGGTATTAATAAAACAGATTAACAGTTAAACAAATTGTTTATTTTTAAATATCAAGCTTATAAAAATTTAGTAGTATGGGAGTTATTATTGACTGCATACACAATTTTAATATTATTACCTTATTGATGGGGAATAAAATAAACGAGTCCACTGATTTTCATTAATAAAGTATCATACATTAAATAATAACATATAATATTAACATATAATATTATAATATAGTAACTAATATACTAAAATAAGGCATTAAACACGAAATGTAGTTTAAGTACTTTTTAAATGTTTGAACTACTTGCACTCCATTATTTGCACTAATAACTATAATACAATATCAATATGAATTATATGTTGTTTTAAAGTTCACATTAACCGCAATAAATTGGTAATTTTATAAGTTGTGAGGGAAATATATAAATGTTTGAAATAATAAATTATACGTATAGTCGAAAAATGCCAGTGAAATGTGTATTCCACACATTTACACTATTATATACATTGCCTCTAAAATATTATTCATTTTCAGTTAATATTTCTTTTAAACTTTTTATGTTACAGGTAAAATAATAATTAGTTGTAAATATTGTATTCTATAGGAATAATCCTGAAGTTTTTCTGTAAAAAAATAATTAATTTATAAATTGTATATACAAAGGCGAATTCATAATTTTAATGACTTATAGTAATAAACTATTCAGTCAAATTATTTCTTCTTTAGAAATTGTGTTTGAATATTATATTGAATGAGCTATAAAAACATTATATGTTAGTTGTTATATGTAGAAATTAGATGAAAAATAAAGGTAACTTGAATTTATAAATTAAAATGCCAGGAAATTGTACAAGCTTTTGTACTTAGCAAATATAGTGAAATGAAACGTAACAATTAAACCACTAAAAGTACGTTATGCTGACAACTTCAAAAAAAAATTATTTTAATACGTCTGTAAATTTAAAGTAGTGAGAGTATTACCCAATAAAACAACTTGATTGGTATCTTAAAGTATTTTTTTTTAAATTGTAGTTGAACTGAAATGTATATTAATATTGATGAACACTAATAAAGATAAAATAAGTTGCACTAGGAAAAATTTACTGAACTTAGTATGAAAAAAAATATTGAATTATTGTTTCCAGGACATATTATTTATTTTTAACCTACAAATCTTCTGCTATAATATTATGTTCTATTTTCTATACATTTTATTAAATTTATTTACACAAAATATAGTTTTATCATACACACCGTTAAATTTTATATTTAAGAAATTATTTACCAATTACTTATTTATATTTTACTATATTAATATAAGCACTTATAATTCAAAATATATTACATAATATTATAATGATTAAAGATTTATATTACAGTTTTATAGAATCACGTTTAAAATATTATGATAATAATTTAGTAAAACTAAATAAGTACTACGCAAGATGTTACCATAATTTAGGTATTTCAATATAAAAACCGATTGTCCTCTTTTTTTGTTTGTATTGAAATGTGTTAATATAATATTATTTTGATTGATGTATTTATTATTATTGTTTTAGTATAGTATGACAATATCTTAGTGGTTCTGTAACATAGAAAATCTAAGAATCTATAGTTATGCATTGTTATTTACGAACAATATATTTAGTACCTGCTCAGAAAGTGTTTATAAATGGATAATATGCAAAACTGTCAAACTTACAGATGCTAACTTTGTTAACATGTTTCTGAAAACAGATGACGTGACGGATCTAACAGTCGTTATAACTATGACAACCGATTAAGGTTTTTTATTTTCATCGGCAAAACTCCACGCTGCTTTTGTGTTGCTGTTGTGGTTTCTGATGTTTAGTAAGCATACAATTGAACCACTTTAACGTGATAACAATTCCTTGTCCTAACCAAAGGATTCTTTGAGATCTTGAAATGCGTAATGAATTATTTTCAATGCTGTAATTTGAGGCTACTTAATTAAAACAATATTATCAAGTTTTCCGTGTTGTTAGTAATTTTAATAAATAATATTATTACATTATGCGCATGAATATAGTTAATATTATATTAACATTTTATATAATTTTAATTTATGTATATTACATTTCAAAAAATAATAATAATATTCTTTATTAAAATATTTTGAAACTTTGATCTTAAGTTTTTCAAATTTAAAGTTTTTTAATATATACCAAAAACATGTTACGTGAAAATATTTCAAATATATTAACCTTTTGTAGTCAAATATTATGCTGTTCAATAACATCCTGCGTGACAATAGTCAATAATAGTATAATTTTCAATAAAAATGTACTACATTTTATATAATATTCTAGTTTTTTTTATAACCCTTACTTTTTTGTTATGACTTACGGACCAATATTTTTCATTTAAAATTAAAAATAGGTTATTTTCAAGTATAGTTACAGCTGTTAAACTAAAATATCCAACCAGCTTGAGGCTCTATTCAACAAGATACATTTATCATATAATTTAATATTTTAACTTCGACATAAAAAATAAGAGTATTATAAAACATAAAACTTTATTTTTGGTAAAAGAAACGAGATTTTTTTGGGTAAAATAAGTTTTAAGCAGTTTGTTTCTTAAAATAATAATTTCGGATACTCGTGAGCAATTATTTAGAACAAAAACAAAGTTGAATATACTCAAAAAAAAAAAAATGCTTACAACAAACTGCCAATGAGTAAAATCGTTTAGGAATTGGTAAATAATTTCTTAACAGTTATGGAAATACATAGATAACGCATACATAATAAGAGAGCAGCTTATATAACAAATAGTATAAAAACCTCAATTAATGAGAAATTGTTGTTCAAAAATAGGTTTTTATTTAATATTAAAAGAGTTCTGAATTATATTGTGTCGTGTAACACTTAGTTTATTTTAATATATTAATATAATTATCCTACTGTAAGATATTGCGTTTTATGAACTATATATACGTCATGCAATCTATGGAATCCATTATAAAATATGTACAATATAATTGCTTATTTTAATCAAACTCTTGTCACCGTATTCGAAAACATTTTTTTATATAATTTATGATGATTTCCTGAGTTCAAAGTTGCGTGTATTATTTTATAGTTTTGGAAAATAATATAATTTGTTGATACAATGTTGGTTTCCAATGTTTAAATATAACTATTACATTTTGCAATTAAAATAATTTCAATATGAAAAACCCCATACAATTATTTTAAGAAGTCTGCACAATATAGTATCTACATTTTTGAGGTACGTATTCTCAGTATATGAACATAAAATGTAAAAAATATAAACTGTTTTTAAAACGTTATCACCCGATATAAAACACGGTTTCGATAAATATAATAGTATACATACTTCAAAAGGTATTTAATATTATAAATAATACTCTCACGATAGTTCGGTAATACGTAATATAAAATATAACTATTACATGACTGCTTTTTTGTTAATGTTTTTTTGGATTTTATTAGTATTGAGATGCATAGGGAAATATTATTTAAGACACTTCAAGCGTAGACACGGTTTTAACACTATACTTTAAGTTATAATATTATTATCAAATATTTAATTAAAATATAACGTTAGTTATATTATGTCCATCGTGATAGCAGTATCGATCTTTACCGATGTGCACAATTTGTATTATTAATATAATTTATAATATTGGGTACTGTACAGGCAAAATGGATATTGTTGACACGCATGCCGTTGATTTGCCTATCCGGAGCGCCGACGAATTAGCATCTAAATAATAATCTGTTTGTTCTAATACCACTAAAAGTTTTGTAACTTTACTATCGAGAACAATAGAAATATTATAATTTAACTTTTGGTGAGGAAATTTTGAACCTAGACATTTAAGCAATCAATTCATAACGAATTACTTAAGCCTTTTAAGTTGTTAAAAAAAAAAAATGTTCTATTCTTGTTTTGATTTTTATTGGTAATATAATGATTATCGACATTATGATACAGTGACGTTATCTATACCAAAACAGACCAACTGCGAATACAGTATATCAAGCTATATATTCACACAGATTAAATAAACATGGTGTATAATATTTAGTAACCTATGAGGTATATTAATGCATTGTCACGTACGATGAAAATTACGAAAAATATGAATTCCAATCAAATAAAAATGGTATCGTAAAGTTAACATTTAGCTTATCCTAAAATTCCATTTAAACTTTATCAGTATTTTTTTTTAACCATAACCAGTATTAAATGAAAAATATTTAAAATAAAATAAAACACAAATTGAATATATCGATATAATTATGTCCTTGAATACCAATTGAAAATTGAAAATAAATAAATAATAAACGGTGGAATTAATATATTATGTTGCAATTGAAAATTAAATTTGCGTTTGTGAGTACAATTTTTATTATTTATATTTTCAAATATTGCTACTGCACAATATAATAATAATAATAATAATAATAAATAATGATGATATAATTTTCTGCCACACTAATTCATCGTTTAAACTTATAAAGATTTCCCGAAAATAGAATCAAAATATTCATTAATTTTAAAATATAATTTTCTGTGAACATTTACTTAGGAATAATTTGTTGTACGTAAATATACAATACAAATTAAATACATTAATATAATTCAAATACAAAAAATATTATTTAAATTGTATTTTTTAATCCACTAATTACTCATTAATAATGTTACAAAATCCAATTATCATCCATGAGTGTGATTGTGTGTGTGTGTATCGGAGAGAATCAGAGAGAGAGAGAGAGAGAGAGAGAAAAGAGAAAGAAAGATAATTACTAGTACGATAATTTCCATACGAATATTAAAAAAAAAAAAAAATAGTATAATGGATTATATCTGATTTTGTATCTCATTTTAAAAATAGACATGGAGAAAGTTATATTAAATAATATAATATATTATTTTCGTAACTATTTAAATATTCATGTGATATATTAAAATTAATTCGCATATCATTCATTGTAAATGTATTGGCTAAAATCAAATAAATGCAAAGATACATTATACTAAATTGAAATAATTAAATTAATTACGTGGTGAATGGAAGTTAAATTGGCAGATTTGTCACTCACTTTACAACAGTTGTCCGTGCCAGTGTAGACTAATACACTTTTTTTGGTTACTAACGAAAAAACAACAACAATTGCGTGACGAGGATCCCATAAAAACCACTTCCCCTCGTTCAGATGCTCAACCCGATGTCATATTATCCTTTATTCCACTCCAATTTTTTTTCCATTCCATAAAAAATAGATAAAAATTTTCCCGCAGAATTACTCTCTCTCTAAATACTACAGAAAATGGTGTTCACAATGCAGTGTTAGTTACAAGGGAAAAATGTAATTCGTATATTTTTCCTTCTCTGAATCGTGTTAAATCAATACAACTAATACACATTGGGATTGTTGATCGTGTACAACACTATGTACTCCCATTAAAAATAAACTATATTATAATATATTTGCACTTAATAATGTTAACATACCGTCACGATTTTCTTATAATTCAAAACTCTGCGAACGACGACGAACAAACGTCATATATTATTGTATTGTTTAAAAAAATTATAGTAGGTACACATTCTCTTTTTTTTCTTTTTATACTAATATTTTGACGTATCCAATTTTGTCGAAACGACATAAATTCAAATTTGCATAGTATAACGTCTAAATATGTTTCCCAAATTAAAACGGTAATTTTATTATTTTTAATTGCCCCTTTAAAATATGTAAAACCATGTAAACGTAAAGTAATTTTTCCTTTAAGTTATATTATTATATCCTTTGTTATACTCAGTTACACTGAATATATTTGCATATAATTAAATAAGTTTTTGCTACAAGTGCTATTTAAAACATTTCAAGATTTAGTTTAGTTTCTAATACCATTGAGTGGAACTCGATTTAATTACATAGTTTTAGAATATATTATGCATTATTAACGAATATTTCCATTAAGCGAACTGTTTAATGTACCTATATGTAAGAACCATATATTTTGTCAATATCCAGACCATTTTTTTTTGTTTATTTAATTGTTTAAATGCGTGTATATAATAAATATTTAAAAATTATATTCAATGCTTTATTTGAAGTTTATGATTTTGGACAAGTTTAATTTTCATAAAATTTTAATAATAATAAAGAGCCAATAGTAAAATAATAATAAAATGTTACTTAGTTTATGATGTGGACTGACGTGAACATGATATTAAGAATATAAAATAAATGTACATTTTCTAAAAAAGGAACATTTTTCAGGGTGTCATGTGAATAATTGTATTTATTAATACCTATCTATAAATAGGTGGGAATTTTTTGAACTGATATTTTTGAGCTAAAATTAGTTCAACTGTATTACTATCAAAAAAACAAATATTACTATTCAAACAATATTATAACGATTTATTTAAAAAAATTAAATTCAAAAAATAATAATTATTGTAGAAATATGAAATATTTCACTATTACTTAAGTCTTAAATTATCATTTTCTATGCACAATACAATTTCAAAATATTAGTTTAATAAAATTGATAAGCTTTTTATAGGTATTTTATTTTTTTTGAATTTGTTTAGTTTTTTTTAGTTTATAAAAATAGCTATTCTGGAACTAAAATCTTGAAAATGTTTAATAGATTCCTCATAAGTTTTTTAGACAGCCATTCAAAAATATTTAAAACAGCTTTGCTTAATTTTATTTTTTATAAAGTCTTAGTTTTTAAGAAGTTATAAATTCATATGTACAATAACAATTATTTCTATAACGAATAACAATATTATTTTAAGATATAACTATAGTTAAAGTTCATTAATTATACAGAATATAATATACTATGGTACTATGCGACGTTTTTGTCAATAATCACTTCACCACATTAGTTTTAACTTACTTTAAAATAAGTTACTCATAGTAACATTAAAATTATAAAATATCCTTAAAATATAGACTGATACGTAGGTAGTTATTCTTGAGTTCTTATTTCACACATCTATTACATCGGCCACTCATCAAAAAGGAAAATTTTAACTTGAAACCAACTAGACAGCATAGAGACTTAGTAGGTTAATGTGTTTTTTTTTCAATATTATTTTAGTGGTATAACACATAATATTAATTATATTGAATTGTAATTGTATTGACAATAGCCAGGACATTGTAAAAATTGCAATTTATATTTAATTGTTATGAACAAGAGATACATCAGTAATTTATTATTTATAAAATTGTGTGTCGTTAAGAACACAAAATAAATATTAGTATTTTTACTATAGTATAGCCGTTGTTAAACAACAGATAATCAAAAATATGTTATTCAGTAATTGTTATATACCCGGACTTCAGCACGAAAAAAAACATAATGACTACAATAAATTGTTTTAATATTCGAAACGTTACCCTCAATATTTTACAATGGGATTTTATCGGAGAATCTAGGTAAACGACGAAACACTACAGACCTAAGGGCGAAAAGAACAAACAGTGATCCGAAACATAAATATATTATGGTTTGTAAAGGAAATTTATCATGTTTTTATAGTTCAACATGTTACCGTAATTTAAATATCTCCAATAATTCACCAAAATTGATAGTTCACTGACAAAATGTATAGTAAAATATATAATTATCTTAAATTCAAAAATTACAAAACGTTTAATATATAATATAATTAAAATAAAACATTAAAATATAGTGTAATAATTTAGTATTAATACAATATTTAAGATTTTTCATAAATTGTTACTTGTAAAAAACAGAAAAGTGTTCTGGTAACTTTAATAGTATTATAATAGAATAATACGTCATATTGTTTTAAGTGTTAGATAATAAAATATTGGCCAAAAAATAATTATAATATTTATTTCATATAAACGGCAATAGCAATATTTTGATCTTAATTCAAAAAATAAATGTTTTCATACAGCAATACAAAAAATAAAAAATATAAATGACCAATCATTTTTATTGCCTTTGAAGATAATACTTTTCAAATTTGTTATAAAACTTATGTTGTTAGTAAAATCATTTTATCAATCAATATTTCCAAACATTACCAAATAGAAATGATATCATATTATTTTGTATTTATATATTATATTATTTGTGTTGGGTAATTATGAATTTTGAAATTTTGAATTTTGAAATTTGAAAAAATATAATTTATATTATTGTTTTAAAATTGTAAGAACACTAATAGTATCTATGCATAATATATTATATTCTATAATCATTGTTGTCTTGTTTTCTATCAAATCTTTCTATTATTAAAAAGTAACAGTATAATTTTGTAACGCTCTTAGGAAATTACTTGGTTATCAAATGTGTTTAAGATGTAACAATATATAAGAAATTCAGTACATTATTTTTGCTTTCTATGACGTATGAGCAGAACTTTCTGTCATCTATGATATTATATTAGATAATTAGCTGATCTCGTGCACTTTAAAAAATGGTAACTCTTAAAAAAATTATTATTGTTCAACTCATTTTGGGTGTAACTCGCGTGGCAGTAAGTGCAACTCAGGAATCTGACTTAGTTGGATTTTGGACAAAGGGCAACTCATCCACATTGGTAGGTAATGTATTATAAATAAACAATTATTTTTTTAAATTATTTCTCCAATAACCAATAGAAATTATTACTTATATAGGTATACAATTTACAAGTACAATTTTGTTTTTTTTTACCCATTTTAACCCCTAAAAATTAAAATTTTGCAAAATCCTATTCTTAGTGCACTGACAAATTATAATATTAATCTACTCTCAAATTTTCGAATCGATAGCTCTAATAGGTTTGGCTCTGCGTTGTTATAAATCAGTCACCCAGGACAATCTCGTTTATATAAATTATAAAGTTATTATGTATAAAAAATATTCAAAATATACCTACCTACATATTCGTTATTGGCTAAATAGGAGATTTTTATAAAATTATAAAAACTGGTTTTGTTTGTCTAACCTTTTCGAAATTCCAAAATAAAAATACTTCACAAACTACAAACTTGAGAAGAAATTAATTACTTTGCTTTAATTTCTTGAAATGTATAATAAATGTACCTACGACTACACGCGTCTTAAAACAGGGGCTCTGTGTGTTTCACTACGGGTTCATTAGAAATACATTAAAGTGTCAAACGAAATAAAATTACAACAATAAACAGCGTCCCTACGCTGTGTTTGTTTCATTATGTCAATAATCGTATGCTCTTCATCACAATGTGTTAGTACAAGTTTATTTCATCTGCGCTGTACAAATATTGGGTTATACACCATTAATGCGTATTGTACATAAAGATGTTCGTTACACTTTGATGACGTGAGGATAAATATGAATTTCCAGAGATCTAAAACAATACGCATTGTGTATGACAAATTAGTATATTATTATTATAATATGTTGCTTACAATAATACGTATTACTTATCATATTTTGTGAGCTTGAGACACTCGCATACAGAACTCAGTCGTTAATTCATAAAAATCAAATAGATTCTCGACGTATACGTTGTATAATATTATACGTACATGAATAAATATACTAACTATAATATTATATATATTGTATACTTCATTTGGACGCTGTTGTATGCATGATGGGGGTACACGACTGTTATTTTTACTGTTTTTTTTTTGTCGCTCAATCAAACGCGTATGACCAACATACTTCAATAAGTGTTCGGAATACATTGGTCGAGATTTATTTTTTGTTCATTAGGTGATATATAACTATATAAGTTTAGATTCTGTAGCTATACATTGTGTATTACAATAATAACTATTAGGTAAGTACTCACGTGATGACTCTAACCTACAGCTACCCATATTATAAAATTACGGAATCATTTGTACCGAACGAATTCAGACTTGCCGTCGGATAAGTCTGTGAATTTGCACAGGATCAGCAACTCATCCTAGATACTATAGATACCGTTCAGTGATACTAGTGCACGATTATGGCGAACGTGCAAGACAGACAAACATAGTAGGATATTTTTGCGAGGCAGCATCCCTTGTGTCATCTTCGATCGCGTCAGTTATCGATATCATGTGGTTGCTATTATAGCACCACATATCGACGGACACTACACAACTGATTACATTTATGATACTATAACGTAAAATATATAGCAGAGGCAGAACAACAGCGCAATAATACGGATCAAAAAGGATCAAAAAAAAAAGAAAACTGACAGGGAAAAAGAGAGGGGGAGAGAGAAAAACCGACCGGGCACAGTGGTCTCTGCGGCCGGCACCACTGATGGTGGTGGGTATGTGTGGGGCGGCGGAGAAGGAGTAAAAATGAGACGACTAATCATTTTAAATTGCATTACGAGTCGTCGGTGGCAGCGGTGGTGGTTGCGGACGCGAGAAGGAAAGGGTATAACGTCGTCGGTCTGTTAAAATAATTGAATCGAGATAAAAGTTTAGCCGGGATCGCGACCCGGGTCTATTGTCTTGGTCCAAATTGCGGTCTGCCCCCTTTTAGACCCCGAAATCACCCACCTCCGATGACCCTCTCAACCCAACACCGACCTCCACTGCCTAACGCGCGTGCGTGGACTGTGGCACGTGGAAGTTGCGGTGGAGGAGACGGAGGTAGTGACGGTCATACGGTATACAATTTACAGTATACGGCGAGGCCACGTGACTGGTACCAGAATCCGTCCAGACGGTGAAAGTCAGATTTTTCTAAAAGGTTTTTCCAAATACCCATTTTTTTATTTTTTATTTTTTTTTATTAGATTTTACACACGTTATTGGTGACGACGGCGATCGAACGATATATATGATGACGATGATTCTTATACGAATTCGGAATGTCGCAGTAAAGTACTGAGTTGTACATAATAGTTGTCACCGCGGCATTCCTCGAAATCAACTGTCGTCTTCCTATATCCCCCCCACGCCAGACCCCCGGAAAACTTACCGGTAAATAATTACCATTATTTTAATATACTAACTGGCCATAATTCCGAAAACCGACTGGAATAATATTATAATATGATTGGCGCCATGTACTAACAACCCTCTCTCCTCGCCACGAATAAAGTCACCTATATAAACTTTCGGGTCGTGGTCCACTCTACCAACATGACGACTACAGCTGCTCCGCTCTCACTTTGCCGATGGGCGAGAGCGTTAAACATTATATTATGATAATATGAGTCGTGTTCGGGTTTAGGACGGGTCGGCGTTTATTGCGTAGTCGATTCTAATGCCTCGACGGGCGTTACTATACGCTGCAGGATAATGGGGTTCGAGTAATCGACCGTAAACTGGAAAAAATATAACTGGGAAGGTTTGTTATAATATTATTATTATTATGTTTTTATCACGTGAATATTAAAACGAGTTCAGGCATGTTGTTTTTTAATCGACGAACAATATTATTAGTTCTACAAATAAAATATCCAAAACCGCATCGTACATAATTACTTCCTATAGACGATGATGTTAATATGAAAATCATAATACATAGTGTTATTAATTAATTGTTAAAATCATAATACACGACATAACGACAATAGTAATTTTTATACTTGATAACTCACAGTTCTGTGGTGACCGTCGTATCGTACAGGCGTATCACCCTCGTTACCTGCGGCGTTATCGTAATAGCCGTGCAACATAGACCGGATAAACTGGGAACATTTTATACATTTTGCCATAGTGTTTGTATCTGATGTATCTAAAATTGCATCATGTCCCGTGATGAGCCATCAAAACGAAATTTATCGTCATCTTCTTCATCCTCATCGTCTCCGAAACAAAGCAATCCAAAAAGTACACCTTTCGTTTCTCCAAACCAATATGAGCTTCTCAGGATGGTATTCAGCACTCCTACGGTCACAGATCCACTTCCTATTCAAGACGAGGTCATGGTCGACTCGAACTCTCAGCCAACGGAAAACGATCACCTTACTCGTAAGTCACTGCGAATATTTGTTGCAAATATAACTAACCTTAATGCGCAAACGCCCTATATTATCACTATATTGGGACCATATATAGATAAAAATACGTTTAGAACATCAAAATATTTCATAAAAATTAAAACTCTATAAGGGAGCCACAAACAAATTTTGGAATATCACCTGGTGTCAGATCTGTCTTTCCATACATCCATAATATGTATATAGCTATATGTCAAACCAATGTGGTAATAATTCGTCACACGCATCGAAGACGTTGTAATGGCCCCAACAGTATTTGGTTTCTTCATTCTAAACTTTGGGTACATCCACAATAGGTCCAACAAACTGCCTCTATCACTATTTTCTGCGAACTTTGTAAAAAAATGAGTTTTAACTGAACCCGGCTGATTATTTAAGCTGACAAAATTTAACTTAACTTCAAAGTCTTTGTCAAAAATCTTTGAAAACATCGCCAACAGACCAGTTGTATGTGGGCACGCTAATATGCGTATCGTTGCCAATCACAACTACTGTGGGAAATTCCTCCTAGATCACCTATTGAACCTTATCTTACGGAAGACTGTAATAGGTAGTGTGAGTTACCAGTTAAATACAATCCATGTTCTTGGGCGCAACCCACCAACTATAAAGGTTGGCAGTCTTATGAAAAGTTAAAACTTTTTCCACCACAAGAAGCATTATTTTATTTTCTTAAGTTTAAACCATCGTCTCCTAGTCATCCACCGACTTAAGTCTAGTAATTCGTACTCAGCCCAAAATGAAAACATTCGCAGAAGCTGTGACAAACCAACTGATTCACGTTCAGAAATCGTCTCTACTGCATTACTACAATGAATTTCAGAGTTACATTTTATAACTCCCAACCATTCCCTCATTACTGACGTTGATTTTCATCTACACACTACACAGTATAATAATAGTATAGTGATTTAAAATATAATATATCAATCCTTAATTATCCACATAATAATGTAGTCGGGTGTGGTTTTTAGTTATCAATGCTATGACTATACCATGTTAACGTTAATTGGGTTTGATATTATATTAAACATAACATTTCTCTTCTTATACACTGATATTATTGTTTCTATGTTTTTATCTTGAAATGATTAAAGTATTATACCAAATAGATACTATATTACTATTACTTATTACTTACTTAAATTACTACTATCATATAATATATTATTATTTATTATGTTAATTGCTGCAATGCTGCAGTTAATTTTATATTCTCCTAATATTATTCCATGTTATATTTTAACATTTGAAATGTAACAACCTCTTGATTATGTACAAACAGTTGCAAAGTAATAATATTAATTATATATAGAAAGCTAAACAAAAATTGTATGACAATAATATTATAACTAATTTTAAGCACACGAAACAAGCGTCTATAATTGTATACATTTACAATATTATATAAATACTCTTAACTATTATATAATTGATTATTTTATAATAATTAATTTTTCAATATTTTTAGTATTTCAATTAACTTGATTCATTCAAATTTGATTCCCTTGTAATATTTAACCCAAATGTGTGTGAATATATTTAATTTGTTTTCATAGAATAAAAATGTACTACGGAGATTGTAACGATAAATTTGTTAATAAAAAATAAATTATTTAATAAGTATTTTGATCTGCAAGTACGAACAAGATTGTGTAAGACAATTTAGTCTTGTGCCAATGCCAGAAATGCCATTTGTTTAATTTTGCCGATTCTCTCTTTGCAAATACATGTATAAGGATTTAAAATATAGTGTACGGCATGTTTGTGCTTTGTTTATTGGAATTGACCTTACAATACTTTATCTGACATGAATTAAAAATACTTAAGTTAGGTTTATGTGAAGTAAACTATTCAATAAACCCGACTAATACCATCATGGGTTATTAAGGGACAAATAACGCGATAGTGATGGTTTTTATTAGTTGATATGTAACTTTATTCAAATTAATATTATGACTATTATTTTCTGTGCTTTATATATTACATTTAAATAGATTATAAGTAATACATATTTTAATCACTTCAATATTTATGAATGATTTTTAAATATCATAATTTTAATAATATGTATAAATAAATACATTAAATTATTAACTATTTAAAACATAATTGCATTCGTTCATATTAAAATAGGTGCACACATAATATTATACATGCGACATTATTTTATAACACTAAGAACTAAAATAAGTTTTGTTATTATTAAATTCATCTATTAAACATTTTTTAGATTCTGAGTGAAACGATGAATGTATTGATTTTACAATGATGTGTGTTTTTTTTTTATTTTATTTTTTTAATAATTTTTTAATTTTTTTTTTTGTGTCTATCATCACGTTTTAGGAAAGTAAAAGTGCTTGGATTTTCTTCATCAGTAGCTTTTCTGATAGGAAAGTGAATCTAGTTGGTACTTTGGGGGGTCAAAAGTATAAATAGTAGTTTTCACAAGCGCCGGGAAAAACAACATAAAAATTAAGGAAAAACGGGAATTTTTATGCAAAATCGGTTTTCCAAAAAATCGATTTTATTATTGGTGTAACTCTAAAAAAAATGAACGTATATACATGGAATTTTCACTGGTTGTTTATATTTGCATTTTTTATACACGATAACATTTTCAAAATATTTTGATTTATTTTGAACTGTTTAGGGACATTTTCATTTTCCATTTTTTTTTAGTTTTTTTTCTAAAAATATCAATAAAATTTTATTTGTTGGTTGCAAAAACTTGAAAATTTAATAGAAGGCTCCTAATATATTGTTCCAAAGGCAGATGAAAAATATTAAAAATCCTTAGTCACAATTTTTTTTTATAAACATTTAAAGTTCAAAAATTGTAAAAATATGGAAAAATCACGAAAATTAGCGAATTATTTTAAGTTAAGAAATCGTAAAAATTTTTCTTTTTAAATCTAAGATTTGAAAATTTAATTCAAGATTCCTTATAAGATTATCTACCTTTATCAAAAAAAAAAATATCTATAAGAAAGTCAAATTAAATTTTTATGAGCGTTTGAAATTCAAATTTTTACAACATTG